>PVKS010003815.1:0-99774 GCA_004027875.1 Aplodontia rufa
GAAATTAGCTCATTTTATTGTTTTTTACTTTCTGTTTTCTTTTTCTTTTATTTATTTATTTGGTACTGGGGATTGAACCCCGGGACACTCAACCCACTGAGCCACATCCCCAGCCTGTTTTATTTTTTGTTTTGAGACAGAGTCTCTCTTGCTTAGGTCTTGCTAAATTGTTTAGGCTGGCTCTGAACTCATGATCCTCCTACCTCAGCATTACAGGCCTCTGGGATTACAGGTATGTGCCACCATGCCTGGCTAGCTCATTTTATTCTTTTAAAAAAAATGACAAAAACAAAAAAACAAGCCTACAGAACAAATGGAAGTTCTGAAATGATAAACAATATATGCAGGTAAATCAACTAGAAATTTGTACAATCTGCACTGAAATCCAGGACTTGTTGAGTCTAAATTTTAATTATGGAGCTATTACCTTGCCCTGAGAACTACACAAGACAATGCATGTAGTCCCAGGATGGCATTGCCATTTTGTGGTGTTATGACAAAATACCTGAAGCTGTGTAATGTATAAAGAAAAGATGTTTACTTAGCTCCCACTTTGTGAGGCTGAAAGATCAGGTGGCCCTATCAGATAG
Source organism: Aplodontia rufa (assembly GCA_004027875.1). NCBI lineage: Eukaryota > Metazoa > Chordata > Mammalia > Rodentia > Aplodontiidae > Aplodontia > Aplodontia rufa. The sequence goes on from PVKS010003815.1 coordinate 591, forward strand.
TTCTGCCTCTGGTGCGGATCTCATAGCTGATGGTATTGTGGTGAAAGCATGTGAGAGGGAGAAATCACATGGCAACATAGAAAGCAAGAGAAATCCAGAGGCCAGGCTTGCTCCTTTATATAACCTGATCTCATGGGAACTAACTAGGGTCTCTCAAAAACTATACTGTCTCCTTCTGAGGGCAGCACCCCACTGACCAAATCATCTTCCTTTAGTCCCCACCTCTTTGTTTTGTTTTGTTTTGTGTTTTTTGGGGGGGTACCAGGGCTTGAAAACAGGGGTGCCAAACAAAAGAGCCAAATTCCCAGCACTTTTTATTATGAGACAGGGTCTCACTAAGTTGCTTAGGGTCTTGGTAAGTTGCTGAGGCTGGTCCTGAACTTGTGCTCCTCCTGCCTCAGCCTCCTGGGCCACTGGGATTACAGGTGTAAACCAGAGCGTCTAGGAAGGCCCCTCCTCTTAAAGACAGCATCACTTCACTTCAACATTGTTACACTGAGGATCACACTTTCAGCCCATGAGCCTTTGGGAGGACACACTCAACCCATATTCTGCAGCAGGCATTCAGTAAATGGATGGCACCCCGCTAAAGCAATGCTCAAATTTCCTCATAAGTCAATTCACAGGTGGGCACTTAGATGTTTCCACAGATCATTCCAAAACTCTAGCAGTGGTTCTATGCAAATGTGACAGTGGGCTGGCCAATTACTCACCAGCCTCACATGGGCAAGCATCTCCTTTCCTGGACCACCTCAGGACAGCATTTCAAGAGCAGCTTTCTCAGTGTGGTTGGGAGGCTACTGAGTGATGCATGCTGACCACAAGCCACAGGGCAAAGTGCCCAGTGCAGAGTCTCATACAATAGGCTATAAAACATAAAATATTTGGACCTTCCAGTTAAGCTGGTCTGTATCATGTCAAAGGCCAAATGGTCCTGCTTTCTAACAAACTCTGAAGAACTTTTGGGCTTTGCGTTTCTAAGAGGTGATTGTGAAGAGATTGGCTCTGAGTGACGATGAGACTTGGGGGACCCTGGGACTCTGGGAGATTGCAAAGTTGGGAGTGGTATTGACACATGGCTTTCAGCAGGTTCTCAAGGCAGTTCATGTCCTCTCCCTGACGTCAAGAAACTGGTTGTTTAATTCATTGAAAATTGAGCCATGGTGGTGGTGCACATCTCTAGTGATTTAGAAGCTGAGGCAAGAGGATCACAAGTTCAAAGCCAGCCTCAGCAAATTAGCAAGACCCTAAGCAACTTTTCAAGACCCTGTCCATAAATAAAAAAAATTAAAAAGGGCTGGAGATGTGGAGATGTGGTTAAGTGACCCTGGGTTCAATCCCTATTGCCAAAAAAAAAAAAAAAAAAGAGGGACTAGGGGCAGGGGTCTGCCTGGTGGGTGACCAGCACCGATAGGGTTAGGCCTCCCTACCAGCCCACCACAGAGCCCGTGTAGGTGTGCCTGGCACTGCCCCAGATTAGGACACCAAGGCTGGAAAGCAAGACTCCCCAGGGAGAACAAACACAACAGAATGTATTTTTCTACTTCATCAAAATGTACTGAGACAGAGGGAATTACAATCAACAAGATATTAAATACTCTACTTGAATTCAAGGAAACAATGACAGACATAGAGCTAAGAGGGAACCTTACACAGTGTGGCAGATTGTATTTTCTAAATATGCAATGTTTATCTCCTCCTCCCCCAACCCCTTCTTTACACAGTACTTACAAACCCCTGGTTCCCATAGATACAGTCATGAAACACAGTTATATGACTCAGGCTGGTTCCAGAGCAGCCATGAACTCACTGTCAGAACCCAGCCACCATGCTGCGAGGAAGCCCAAGCACACCCATGGGGGAGGGGCTATGCTGTTCTTCGGATGGTGCAGCTAAGATTCCAGACAAAAATATCAAACACATAAGCAAACACGCCTCCATTGGCCACTACCCCTGCCTGTAAATTATCCTCAGGCTTCGAGTCCTCTCAACCGAGGCCCAGACATGAAGGAGTAGAGAAAGTCTCCCTACTATCCCTGCCCAAATGCTAGAACCCACAGAAACCAAGAGCATGGCAAAGTGATTGAAGTTTTAAACCCTCAAAGATTGAGGGTTTGATGTGAATTGTTACTCAGGAAGAATAATTGGAGCAGATTTCATTTCCACCTCCCATGAGATTTACCAGTGTCAGATGACACTGTATGGTGAGACTATTAGTATAGTTGACTTTAAGTAAAAAGATCTCACATAAAAGATTCAGACTGTCTCTCTCTCCCTCTCATACAGTATTTTTGGCAGTGCTGGGGGTTGAATCCAGGGGCATTCTACCACTGAGCTACACTCCTGCCCTTTTTTACTTTTTATTTTGAGACGGGGTCTAACTAAGTTGCTGAGGCTGGCCTCAAACTTGCTGTCTTCCTGTTTCATCCTCCCAAGTCACTGGGATGATAGGCATGTGCCACCAAGCTCAGCTACACACAGCATTTTTGATGAACAAGTGTGGGATGGGAACAGGAAAGTACAACCCAACACACTTTTGGGGGCAAAATTTACAGAAATATTGGAAGCATGTATAATTGAAGGCACACAAATATACAAATAGTACATGAGATGCATTCTGCAAGGAAAGATGCGAAGACTGAACTTCAGCATGTCTTTAGTGGAAACACAAAGATGTCTAGATAACCTAATGCAATCAAACCAAACAGCAGGGTCATAAAAACCAACAAGATAACATTTCACACTGATGGGGCAGTTTGAAACTAGAAGGTCTCATCTTAATTTTAAAGCATAAATGGGAATTGCGGCAGGAGGATTTTACTCAGAGGATACATATTTCCGACAGCCCAGGGAATCCAAACCATGCAAGTTTGAATGTTATCAGAAAGAAGGCCAGACAGCTTTATGGAAACAGAGAGAGAAAAGGAAAGAAAATACAGCAATCAATGGAAGTGTGCAACTTAACAAGGCCATTAGGTCATAAAAAGCATTTAAATTGCTTGCCCGAGAAGCTTCCTCCAAGGAGGCTGCCCAACTCCTTCAATGGAGCACAGAGCCATCCCTCTGGTGATGGCATGCTTAGGGGACCCTCTCCTCAAGTCTCAGCCTTGTGATCATTCTAGTAATATTTCAGTACCAAGAACTGACAGCTGAAGAGGCAGAGTATTTGGAAACCAGCCAGCAGGGGGAGGTTTTCCCCTGTGTAGATCCCCAACAAGGGGACATGGAACAGCTCCAGTCTGTTTGTATCCCCTCAAAATTCTTATGTCTAACCTTAACTCCCAGTGTGATGTATTCAGTGGTGGAGCCTTTGGGAGGTGATTAGGTCATAAGAGTGAGACTACATGACCAGGATTAATGTCCTTTATAAAGAGACCTGAGGGAGTTTGGTCACCCCGACCACCATGTGAAGACACAGCTAGAAAGTGCCATCTGTGAACCAGGAACAGGTCCCTCCCCAGACACTGAGTCTGCTGGCACCTTGATCTTGGACTTTCAGCCTTTAGAACTGTGAGTAACTGATTTCTGTTGTTTATAAGCCATCTAGTCTACGTTATAACAGCTAGAAGGGACTAAGACAGGAGCTGTGAGGCTAATTACTTTGATTAGGAGGATTTTTTGCTTTCCTTTTATGGACTTCGGGATGGGTCCGGGAGATAAGAAAGGGGGATCCCCCAAGAACCAGGGCTGCCAACAATGAGGAAGGTGCAGCTGGTCTGTATGAGCTGTCCTTTCTTTCTTGTAGGACAGAGTTGTGGTCTCTGGGTGCAAAGGCTGTGCCCCTCTGCAGGAATGGGGAACAGTTTTCTCTCTGCTAGGTTAGGTCCTAATAGTTACCATGCGAGTGTTGTGCAGCCAGAGAGGAAGTGGTGTGAGCTTCAAGGGCTTCCAGGATCCCTTCAAGGCTCATGGTCACTGTGAACCAATCTCTTCCCAATCACCTTTTGGAGGCTCATGGAGGCTTGGAGGATTCTTCAGAATTTATTAGATCACTAGTCTTTGACATAGTAGGCCAAATTAATCTGAAGGTACAAACATTTCATGCATTAGACTTCACTGTATGAACTATCTGATGGTGTTTTACCAATATCTCACTTTGGGGTGAAAGGTGCTATTTTAAATTCTGTGATCCTGTGGCTGCATGGGGCAGGCTGGGGCTTTGGAATGTGCCCTGTTATGATTCCTGTGCCAGAGAATACGGAACCTTAGTTTATCAAAGCCACCTGGACCTGCCCACTGTTTCCCATGATGGCAGAGAAATCTGTGACACTTTGGAGAAAGGCCATTGGGAAGGATGCCTGGGCTGGTCTGAAGTGCCAGAAGTGGGAGGAGTTAACCTGGGGGTGGAGAGGAGGAGTGAGGTGGATCAAGAGCTGCAGCAGGACACTGGCTCATCCCCTGCTCCCTCCACCTGGGAGCAAGTCCTCCTCCATTCCTGCCATGTCACTTTCTATATTCCCTGACCATTTGGAGACCTCATGCATTACTGTTATATGTCAGCAGAGGGACATGTCCTACTCCTGACTGTGCCATGTTTATGAGCAGCTTGCCATGACCCCTACCCTCCAGTGCTCTATGGGACACAACTAGCTCACTCGTGTAGCCTAATGGGCTCACAGGAATCCCATGGGGTTTTCTTTTCTCACCCCTGCTACACAACTGTCAGACTCATACCCCGTGCTCTTCCTCCTACCCTGGATAATAGCCACGGACAAACGTGCCATACCCACCTCCCCAGAGAGAGCTATACTCTTGCTCCAGCTCTTCCTTGCATTGCAGTACTACTATCAAATGGGAGCCACAAACCCCCAAGCCAAAGCTGAGGAAGCCTGAGGAACCAAAAGTTTTTCTATCCCCACAGTCCACATCACAACCATGCTGGTCTCCAGCACCAAATAGGACAAGGATGGTTTCTAATGACTTTCTGCCTGTGAGGAACAAGTCACCTGAGAAATAATGACAGCTGTTGATGGGCTGGCACCCCAGGAAAAGGACGCTGGGGGCCAAGGTGGTGTGTCTAGGAGGCTCAGGAACCTCTCAGACAGGCTGCCAGAAGTGGGAGGAGCTAACCTGGGCGCAGGGAGGAGTGAGGTGGACCAGCAGCTACGGCGCCTGGCTCATCCTCTGCTCCCTCCATCTGGGAGCAAGTCCTCCTCCATTCCTCATATGAGCTTTGTTCAAGCTTGAGGTGCTTTTGGAAACCATCTCCAATACCTTGATTAGCATTTAGGAAAAGCTTATTTCTCCTTCCTCTCCACTGCTCTGTCCCCTGGCAGGGCTCAGGTTCTCTTTAGAGTTGCCCTTTGCATGATTTCAGTTACTCATGGTGAGCTGCAGTCTGAAGGCGTTATATGGAAAATTCTAAAAATAAACAATAGATATGTCACTATAGTTTTTCTTTTTTATTAGTTATTGTTGTTAACTTCTTACGGTGCCAAATCTGTAAACTGAACTTTATCATAGGTATGGATAGGAAAAAACAGTATAATACAGGGTTTGCTAGTAGCCATGGTTTCAGGCATCTACACAACTTCTTGGAATGGGGGACTACTGTATCCTTTGTATTTGCTACTCTTACCTCATTTCACAATGGACTGTGAGGGTACAGACCTCAACTGATTTGTGTATCCAGGGCCAAGAGCTAATGTGGCTCACCAGGCATGATAGCATATGCCTGTAATCCCAGCAACTCAGGAGGCTAAGGCAGGAGGAACACAAGTTCATGGTCAGCCTCAGCAACTTAGCGAGGCCCTCAGCAACTTGTGACGCCATTTCAAAATTAAAAATAAAAAAGGGTTGGGGGTGTAACTTGGTGGTAAAGCACCCTGGGTTTAATCCCAGTAAAGAAAAAGAAGAATTAATGGGGCCCAAGAAATCTCCATATTCTAAGCTTGATATCAACTTACCTTTCATAATTATAAAGTTTTCATAATTTGTACAGCTGCCCATGGCCAAGGATGGGCTCCCATTCAGGCAAGGCCCCAGGTCAGTTCAAGCTTTTAGAGGTACCTAGGCATGACACAGTGCCCAGACCAGACCCTGGAGACTGCTCATTTGCCCAAGCACGGAACTGCCTTTACTTCTTTTCCCTTCCCTAGGAAAACTCTCTCATAGAGCTCTGTCAGAGTTCAGTTGGTTTAATAGTTTTATTTTTTAAAGAGAGAAAGACAGTGAGTGAGAGAAAGAGAGAGGAAGAGAATCAATTTTTATTGAGTCTTTCAGATGACTTTCGTTGCTCTGACACTTAGTTGTGTACGTGGGTGCTGGGGTTTGAACCCATGTACCCGAGCAAGCACCGTGACCACCAAGCCACTGCTCTAGCCCCTGATTTAATATTTTTAAACGAGGGAGGATTAAAACGCTGAGGTTTCAGTTCTCTATAAATTCTTCTGGACTCAGCATCTGAGAAGCAGGAGCAATGTCTGATGCCCTCCTCTCACCCCTTCATTCCAGCACCATTTTCTTGTTACTAATGTAGTAGAATTTATAGCATAACATTAATTTCTTTAAAATTGCTTCAAAGGAAATTAGGCCAGAAGGAAGGATGAATAGAGATAAGAAGTCCTGCTTGCTCCATGATGTGCCTGGAGTATGTGACAGCTTTGTCCCATTAGAATAACTTTGCTTTGTGTTTGGATCACCAATAGGCCTGTGGCTTGTTTTCTGTAGAACAAATACAATGCCTCTGTAAATTATTAGATTAAGTGAAATGCATTCAAATGCAGTCTTGTAAAATCTGGCATCCTTCTAAAGGATTTCTGGAATGGAACCAGAAAGACTGAACACATTCTTATTTAGTCAGGTGTGCTTGAATATTTTTTAAAAAATGAAACAGATGGATGGAAATCAATTCCTCCAACCAGAAAGGCAGCAGCAGGTTGTTTCAGATACATACAGGAGAAGCAGCAGGCTCCATGCACCCGGCCAGAATTTCTGAAACAAATCAAAGCTATTATTTCCATTAGCACTTATTGCCAGTGCATGACATGCCAAGCACTGCTGGGCAGCACTGCCAGCTCTGTGGGATTCATTGGATTTTCTTCCTGTTTTTGTGTGAGTGTCAAGACAGACTGCTTCTAGGAAATGAAATGCACACTTGACCTAGGGACTGTGTCTGAGACACAGGTAAGGAAGAACTCAAGGGGAACCACAGGCCAGAGTCCTCTTCTGCAACCACCCACTGAGAAAGCCCATACCCTGGCCAGGCAGAACCTCCATGAATAATTGCTCTGCTTTGGTTGTTTTTTTTCCCTCCCTGTCCAATCTGCAACAGCTCTTACATTTCTCTAAGAATCTGCCACCAAGGAGTCACATGTGGTTGTTATTATCAAATTAAGATGATTGGAGAGGGTAAGAACCAGAAAGACACTGAGGTGTCAGAACCCAAGTGTGCATGGGTCCACAGTTCCACACAGTACAAGGGCCTGCCTGCTTTTTCCTAAATCACTAATATAATCCTGGGAGAAAGTGGCATATCTTTCACACCAAATTACATGGAATGCCATCGACATAGCTCCTGCCTTCTGCAGAATGTTCCAGTGTCTACTTTCCCTGTGGGTGAATAAATAGTCTTAGCAAAGGAGAATGGGAAGTTTAACAAGACATGCTCTGTGCAAGAGCAGAAGAGTTACCTTTGGACTTTGCATTAGTTTAGCGCATTAGCATTTACTTGGGACCATTTTCTATTGAGGATGTGATGTGAAAATTGAGACAGTTGGAGGGGGGACAGTAAAAAGAAGGGTCTTAGACCCATCTAAAGGTATGTCCTAGAGCAGGTGATGTCACACGTCACACGTCAGCCACAAAGTACAGCAGCTCCTGACCCCACATGGGCTACTCCTATGATGACGTTTGTCACTGACCCTGCCTTCAGCAAAAGAAGTAATTTCTTATCATCAGCAGAGGAATGAAATGTTGGTGCCTGTTGCCTACTGAACTCTCTTCTATTTAGAATAAAGATATCTCTGCAAAGGGTCTCTAAGATACAGCCTATAGAATGGTCTTGGTTCAGGTCTCTACTTCTGACCATATTGGTTACAGAACTGCAATTCTCATGATCCCTACCAGCACAGACCACACCAGGTAAAGTCATAGGTCACATTTTCCTCCTCATCTGGCTGCTCCAGGCATCAATCACCAGAGGCTCTGTCTCTGGGTCTCCACAACGCCCTGTACATGGGACTGTCAGAGCTTGGTGACACTGCCTGTCCTCTTCCAAACTAACTTGTCTGTTTGAGCCAAGGCTTACCCTAAAATAGGCACTTCATGAATTAGTATTCATGAAGTCAATGAGTAAGCAAATGAGTAGGCCCTAGACCCCATCCCAAGATATGTCCTGAAAACTTTCCACCAGGCCATATGCAGAAGGCAACCATACTAAAAACGAACATGTCTCCCCAGATTTGCAATAGGGAAAGAGTGAATTCTGGGAACCAAGACAGAAGTGTTTCTAGGGAATTCCTGTGATCCAAAAGAGTTGATCTGACATATGGTGCTGAGTCAGTGGGTGACTGACAGCAAGCATGTGGGTTCACACATACTTAATATTTGCAGACTTTGTGGATCCCCCTTTCAAGTCCTACTATTCTTGACAAGGAAATAAGTTATCCTGAATTCCCGTGACTCTCTTTTGGTGATAAAGTTCCAGGTCCTTAGATGAGGGGTGTCCTTAGCCTGTTGGACATAGCCCTACCACCACAGATGGAACAGGAGAAATTCTCATGGTTGAGAATGTGGACTTACCCTCCCTAACCATGACAGTTCTGTGCTTGCCCATGATCAAGACGGGTTCAGCTATAGCCCTAAACACACAATTTTCTACATTAACACGTCAACATTGAGCAACTCCACACAATAGGATAAGAGTGCATATCTGCCCATGGGTTCATTTTGCAGCTTGCACAACCTGGAACACACTTTGGGAACCCTTCTTGACTAGGCACGGACCCTCCACAGAAGCACGACCAAGATTCCCTATGGTCACAGTAACTATACCTGTCACCAAACTTCATACCTAAGCTGATGGAGGAATCTAGACTTACTTCCCAGGGAGAAGTTAGTTTTATGGATTTTCTATACGAGATCTGGGAGTTCTTTTGTCTTTCAAAAACATATTTGTTGGGGGCTAGAATGATGGCTGGGCGGTTACCCAGCATGTTCAAGTACACGGGTTCAAACCCCAGCACCCATGTACATGACTGTCAGAGCAACGAGAGACATGTGAAAAGCTCAATAAAAATTGATTTTCTCTCTCTCTCTCTCTCTCTCTCTCCTTCTCTCTTAAAAAAAAAAAACAGATTGGTTGGGGGGGGGCTGGAGCAGTGGCTCAGCGGTTACGGTGCTTGCAACGTAAGTACTCAGGTTCAAACCCCAGCACCACATACAATACGAAGTTTCCAAGGAACAAAAGTCACATGGAAAACTAAATAAAAATTGATTCTGTCTTTCTCAAAAATAAATAAATAAATAAAAATATTAGTTGGGTTGTAGCTCAGCGGTTATGGTGCTTGCTTGGCATGCGTGAGTACGTGGGTTCAAACTCCACCACCACAAACACAATTAAGTGTCAGAGCAACGAAAGCCACGTGAAAAACTAAAAACTGATTCATTCTCTCTCTCACTGTCCCTCCCTCTTTAAAAAAAGATAGAAAAGAAAGAAACATATTGGCTGGGCTGGAGCCGTGGCTCTTTGTTGCGCTAGCCTGGCATGCGTAAGTACGCAGGTTCGAACCCCAGCACCACATACACAAATAAGTGTCAGAGCAACAAGGGTCACATGAAAAACTAAATAAAATTGATTTTCTTTTTTCTCTCATTGTCCCCCTTCTCTCCTTAAAAAAAGAAAACAAACCATAGTGGTCAATCTTTTCAGCATTTGAAGAGAATGCCAGCCTTATTATTATTTGCTTGTTTGGTTCTTTTATGTTTGTCCTTAATCGGGATTACACAAAGCTACATTGTAATGTAATTCTAAGCTGTCTGGGCCATGAAGCCAGGTACCTATTTTGATCAATGAGTTAGGGGAAAATTTGTGAGCCAATGTGATGTCATTTTTGGCTGAAACTTTTATCTGCTTGGGAGAAACCCTCCAGGGGTCCCCTTGCCTCTGCCATGGCAGCCCTCAGTGGTGGTGGTCCCAGATCTGTGAGCCTGAACCCTTGGAGAAGGAGTATGGATTAGCCACTCTGGACAAATGGCCCAAGAGATTTGCTTGCACGAAAAACAAAGCAGTGTTTAAGATTCTCATGCAGGAACAAATGTTCCTGAAGCTATTCTACCCTGATGATACTGTGATGGTCGGATCAGGAGGGGAAGCAGTGGCATAGGATTAAATCAGAGTAGAGGTATTGTTTCAAATATTGTTTCTGAAATAGATATGCCAATCATGCTCATTCTTCTGGCTCCAAAATCTGCATATTCACAAAAATTTTACATTCCTTTTAAAAAAAAAGTGCTGTATTAACTACTTTTTTTTTTTTTTTAAAGAAAGAGGGACAGTGAGAGAGACAGCGAAAGAGAGAAACAACTTTATTTAGGTTTTCACATGGCCTTAGTTGCTCCAACACTTAGTTGTGTACGTGGTGCTGGGGTTTGAACCCAGGTCCTCGTGCTTGCCAGGCAAGCGCCGAAACCGCTGAGCCACCGCTCCAGCCCCTGTATTAACTACTTTTGATAACTTGACTATTTTTGAAATAGGCAAGCCCCTGAGCACCCACGCAATCCATGTGACATGCTTTCCCTCTACCCCCAACACTTCATGCCCCTCTGTAGATCTTCCTATGCATCTCCCTACCCCTAAGAAACCAATGAGCTGTCATTACATACAGTGTATATTGTCCCAAAAAATTTTATCAGTGCAGTCATCCAATATATATTCTTCTTTTGTCTGCTTAATGATTTTATGCTTCGTTTCTTATCTTTTTATGTATCAGCACCTCATTTCTTTTTATTGCTGAGTAGTGTTACACTGCATGGATCAACGATGTTTTTGTTTCCATTCATCAGTTGATTGACAGGCTGTTTTCAGTTTATTTGTCACAAATAAAACTGCTGTGATCCCTTATATGCAAGTCTTTATATAGGCTACAATTTTATTTTTTTCTGGGTAAACAGGAGTGGAACGGCTGAGTCAGAAGTGCCTATGTTTAACTTCTTAAAAATCTACTAAACTCCTTTCCTAAATGGTTGCATTGGTTTACATTTCCATTGTCAGTGGGTCTGAGTTCTCAGTCCAATCCTTTAAATACTCCAAAAAGTCCGTTTTTCTTTTTCAGTGCTAGGGAATCAAACTCAGGACCTCATACATGCGAAGCAAGCACTCTACCACTGAGCTATACCCTCACCCCCAAAACAGTTTTCTGAAAAACCTTCTAATATCAGAAAGATTATTTTCAGAAGAGGAAATGCATTATAAGATGGCAGAATTGAGGCTGGAGTGGTGGCTCACTGGCTGCGGCACTTGTCTGGCACACATAAGAATGTGGCTTCAAACCCCAGCACCACATGCACAGCAAAATGTCAGAGCAACTAAGCAAGGGCCACATGAAAACTGAATATAGTCGATTCTCTATCTCACTGTCTCTCTAAAAAAAAAAAATCTGGCAGAAATAGATCAACTGTGCACAACATGCATGCATGTGAGTCCATGTATGTGTGCATGTGTATATGCACATACAACTGAAAGCATGCATGCACGTATACATATGTACATGTAGGCATACATTATATACATATATCTTTGCTAGTATATGTGTGTATTCATGAGTTCATGTGCATGCATATACTTGTGCATGTATGTGCACATGCATTTATACACATTGTACACATATATACAAGTGAATATATGTATATGTGTAGGCTCTGTAGATTTTGAGTCAATAGCAGGAAAAGTCTTTTAGCAACATGTCAGTTAAGCCCAAAAATCAACACCTTAAGGAGTGAGCTGACTGCCCCAGTGGTATTTTATTAGAATCATTTAGAAATCACACAGAGAGGTTGGTGGAGTCCAGTGGGTCTGCTCACACAGATGACATCTCACCTTTTAGTGCTGAGCCCCAAGAATGGGAATGCTTGTGATAAGACGGTCTCTGTGTCTTGGAGGACCGAAGTTCTGTCTGACAAAGTCTAGACTTGGGGATGGGCTAGGCAAAGCCAGCCCTGAAGATTGCCAAAACCACCCCTTCTAGGAATTGGCCATGTTCTAGTAATCATATGTACTGTGAATTTACTCAAACTGGAAACTCTCTGATTGTTATGAGAATTCCATTGCTTAGACAACCGTTGTGGATTGTTGAGAAGAGTACTTGTAATAACATATATGGAAAACATGGAAAATGAAGGTATACTGACTTTAATACAAAATTGGAAATAGCAAAATAATTAGAACTAAGGAACAAAGAAACAATATACTTAAAACATTTACCAAAACTATCCTGAATGTTCACATTGTGTTGTGAACTTTGAGTGAGAAAGGCGTGTTTATCTTTCCTGTTGTTGCAGAGGATGAGCTTTAACTCCTTAGCAGTAAATAAGACATGTTTACCCTTTTTGTCTTTGCAGAGGTTAGGCTTTAACTTCTTAGCCCATAAGTTAAGATGCACAGATATTTTATAGGATTAACATTTATAAGATCTAAGATAGCTATAGAATATTTGGTAAGGTTACAATAACAAAATATAGCCTATAACTAGCTAATTAAGAAACTTTTCATTTATGCTAAGATAGGGCTTCTAGACTAATGCAGTGCAGTAACCTTTAAGCGCTTCTCTTATATAGTGAGGTAATGGTTTGTAGAAACATCTGGAGGAATTTAGGGAGACAGAATTTGAGGCAGTGTTTGGTCTCTGTCCTTGTAAAAGCAGGTTTAAATAATATGGTCAATGTGGTGGGGAGGTTGAGACCATGAATTGTACTAACAGCTGATGCTTTAAGTAATTTTAGTCTGATGCAGAGGAGTTCTAGGTTCAGTGAGCAGAAGTCTTACTGAATCATAAAAACAGAGTCATAGCCCCTTAATCAATTTCCAGACTTGAGCCAGTTTATATACTCCCAAGATCCCCAAAATGAATGAGAGGCAGATTTCCTTGAGAAAGGACCCCAGGAGCAATGCCAAAATTTACACTGTTAATCTTTCTTCAAGCCTTCCCCCAAGGGATCTACTTTACCACGGTAACTATGCACTGGGGAAAAGGACATAATCAGATTTTTCAGGGATGGATGGCTGAACGCTGGCTCTGAACTGACAGTGACTCCAGGTAACCTAAAATGTTACTGTGGTCTAGCCTCAGGGCTGGGGCTTATGGAGATCAGGTGATCAACAGAGTTTTAGCTCAGGCTATATTTGAATGGGTCCAGCATGTGTTCTAATTTATTGTGTTCTTTCCATAGCGGTGGCATGCATAATTGTCATATCAGTTCTCTGACCTATGGAATGAAGGCTATGACAAGGGAAAAGGCAAAGTGTAGGCCACTAGAACTACCTCTACCTAGAAAATTGTAAAACAAAAGCAATTCTGCATTCCTGGAGGAATAGTGTCACCATCAAAGGCTTGAAGGATGCAGGGGTGGTGGGTCTCACCATATATACTCATCAATTTGCCAATTTGGCCTGTGTATAAAGCAAATGGATTTGGTAAATGACAGAGGATTACAGTAAGCTTAGCCAAGTGGTGAATATAACTGCAGATGCTGCTCCAGATGTGATTTCACTGCTTACGAAAATTAACATGCCTCATCCTCTGGTATCTGGTATGCAACAATTGATCTGGCAAATGCTTTTTTTTAGTAAAGACCATCGGAATCAGTCTGTTGTTGGCTGGTAAGGCCAGCAAGACACCTTTGCTGTCCTAAAATTTAGGGGTCTCCCTGAATCACTGTCAGTATACAAACTCTCTAGCCCTGTATCATAATTTAGTTCACAGGTTCTTGAACTTTCCCTTCCCCATAATGTCACACTGGTCTAGCACATTGATATCATCCTTATTGGACCTAGTGGGCATGAAGCGACAATTACTTTAGATTCACTAGTAAGATGCTTGTGCTTCAGAGGGTGGGAAAAATCTGATTGAAATTCAGTAGTTTTCCATCTCACTGTTTTTAGGAATCCAATGACATGGACCATGGAGATATCCCTCCCAAGGTGAAGGATAAGTTGTTGCATCTGGCCCCTCCTACAGCACTATGACTCCTAGGCCTCCTAGGCCTCTTTGGATACACCAGTTTTAAGGGGAGGGAGGTCCTAAAGCAGAGAAATCTCTGCTCAGGTTCAGGTTGTGTGCAGGCAGGCTGCTCTGCCACTTGGCCCATGTGATCCAGCTGATTCAATGGTGCTAAAGTATCAGTGAAAATAGGGATACTACTGGAGCCTTTGGCACCCCCTTATGTGTGAATTACAGTGCAGGTCCTTAAGATGTTGGAGTAAAGTCCTGCCATTCCTTTTCAAACAACTATTCTCCTTTTGAAAGATAGTTTTGGTTTGCTACTGAGCATTAGGAGACACTGAATGCTTAGCTATGGGACACCAAGTGATCACAATCTGGCAGCTGCCCATCATGATCCAATGTTTTACCAAGCCATTAAGTTGGATGTGCACTGCAGCAAACCTTCCTCAAATGGAACTGGTATATATGAGATCCAGCACAGGCAGGCTCTGAGGGCAGAAATAAGTACATGAGAAAATAATGCCCATGGTTCCCTCTCCTGCTATGCTGCCTTCCTTCTCTCCACCTGTACCCAGGGCCTCAAGGGACGTTCCCTATGATCAGATGACAAAGAGAGGGAACACTCAGGCCTGTTTAGAGATACATAGGCACCACTCAAAAGTGGACAGCTGCAATGCTACAGCCCCTCTGGGACATCCCTGAAGGACAGTGGTGAGGGAAGTCACCCAGAGGGCAGAACTTTCAGCAGCACACCTGGTTGTGTGCACTTTTCTTGGAAGGAAAAATGACCAGCTATGTGATTATATAATGAGTCATGGGCTATGGCCAATGGCTTGGCAGGATGATCAAGGACTTGGAAGTAGCACAACTGGGAAGTTGGTGACAAGGAAATCTGGAAAAAGGTATATGGATAGCCCTCTTGGGGAAATAAACCATGGAGATATTTATGTTCTGTGTTAATATTCACTGAAGGGTGACTTTAGCCAAAGGAGGATTTTGATAATCAAGCAGATAGAATGACCTGTTCTGTGGATATTAATTGGCCTCCTTCCCCAATCATTTCATTGGGCTCATGGACAAAACAGCCATGGTGGGAGGGATGGAGGTTATATATAAGCTCAGCAACATGCACTATGGCCATGCTATGGCTATGGCCACTGCTGAGTGCCCAATATCCCAGCAACATGAACCAACACTGAATCTCCACTAAGGTATTCCCTAGGGTGATCAACTAACAACCTGATGGAGGATTGATTACAATGGGTCAGCCCTTCCATCATGGAAAGAGCAGTATTTGGTCACTGGAACAGAGTGACCAAATTCTTGCATGGAGTGCTTTTGCCAAAATTACCATCAGAATTCCTTACCCACTACCATAGTATTTTGGACAGCATTATTTCTGATCAAGAACTTGCCTCATAGCCAAAGATGCACAGCAATGGGTCCGTGCTCATGGAATTCACTGGTCTTGCAACATTCCCCATTTTCTGAAGCAGCTGACTTCATCGAACAAAGGCACAGTCTTTTATAGACTCTGTTACAGTGCCAGCTAGGCGACAATACTGTACAGGGCTGGGGAAAGATTCTCCAGGAGGTTGCATATGCTCAAAATCAGTACCCATATATAGTGCTGTTACTCCCATATCCAGGATCCATGGATCAGGGGTGGAAATGGGATTGGTGCCACTCACTGTTATCCTTAGTGACCCGCTAACAAGATTTACTTCATATTCCTATGACTTCATGCTCCTCTGGAGGTCTTAGTTCCAGGAGGAGGAGTGCTTCCACTTAGAGGCATGAATTGGAAGTTCCCACTGCCACCTGGCCACTTTGGAATAGAAAAGAATTACTGTGCTGGCTGGGATGATTGATCCTGAGTACTAAGGGTACTATCCTACTACTCTACTAGACTAGATGTTGCTGTGAAAGTATTTTGTAGACATGATTAAAACTTACAATCAATTCACATTAAGTAAAGGAGATTGCTTCAAACATGTACCATGATAATGTGGTGGGCCTAACTCAATCAGTTGAAAGCCTTAAGAAAACCCAGACTTCCTGGGGATGGAGAAATTCTTCCTCAAGAAAAGCATCATGTCCTGCTTGAGTTTCCAGTCTATTGACCTGCTCCACATATTTTGGACCTGCTGGCCTTCAATCATTTGAGCCAATTCCTTCAGATAAATAAATTATCAATCAGTCTGTATCTATCTGTCCATCCATCCATCCACCCATCTCCTATAGGTTCTGCTTCTATGGAGATAAATCAGTAATTACTTTTAATAATATTTACACAGGTAGAAAAATACATTGTTCACATTTTAATATTAAAATAAGTCTATGGTATTTGTAATGTGATAGTAACGTGAAGAAGAAAACAAATGATTAGAAGGCAGGCTATGCAGTTGAAACTTCTACGAGTCTTACAGAGAGATCCTCAAGGAATAACATTTTTATTAAGTTGACTCTAACCCGGAGACACAGCTAGAGTACAAATCCTCTGAAAAGATTAATGAGCTTCATTCTTCTACCATATGCAATTACATCTTTTAGTTTGTTGAGATGTCTCCTGGAAGGAATTACTAAGCATATAGCATATCAGGCAAATAGAAGTCAAGTCTGGCCAACAGTGACTTCAACCTGGAGGGAAATGATGGTAAAGTTGTCTCATCTCATTGAAGTAACAGAGTACCGCTCCATTGCCTGGGTGCCTGAATGTGACTAAGATGAAAAGTACCTACCAGTTCTTTAAAATATTCAGCAATGTGTCATCATGCTGACACACTTTGGGGTTGTGAGTCCCATCTGTAAGCATTACCTTCTGGTGTGGTTTATGCGACATGTGTATGACTTTCTTTTGAACTAAAGTCAACAGCTGAGTTTTTCTGGGTGAGGAAGACTGGAAAAAAATATCCTATCCTATGTCTTTACAAGCAATATCGAATCTGTTCCACATCTCCAGTCATGCTTTCCAAGAGGACCAGGCCATGTGAGTTTATGCTCTAATTCCACAAGGCACAACTGTCTGAAGATGTGGAACAGAGACCCAGGAGAGGCCAGGAGCTCCCAGGTACACATGAGTCCCACATCAAGTACACATTCTGTTCTCCTTCAAAATGTTACTAATGTTACCAGCTTCCTTGACAATGAACCTGTTCTGGGGAGGGTGACAGGAACCCTGCAACTATTACATGTGACTTGCTTGATTTCCATTTCTAGAGTTTATTACTATTAAACAATGAATTTGGGGGACTGGAGTGGTGGCTCAGCGGTTTCAGCACTTGCAGGTATGCACAAGGATGCAGGTTCAAACCCCAGCACCACATACACAGAGAAGTGTCGGAACAATGAAAGCCACATGGAAAACTAAATAAAATTGTTTCTTTCTCTCTCTTAATGTCTCTCTCGTTTAAAAAAATGAATTTTGGTTTAATGCATTGCAGTTGAAACTGTACTTCTGACTAAAATTTTCTTTTGATTTCCTCCATTGTCAGGTATAAAACTGAAACTTTAAAACTCCTTTTCTAGCAGGGTTTTGTGGCACATGCCTGTAATCCCAGGGACTTGGAAGACTAAAGCAGAAGATTGCAAGTTCAAAGCCAATCTCAGCAACTTAGCGAGGCCCTAAGTAACTTAGCAAAACCCTGTCTCAAAATTTTTTTTTAAAAAAAGGGGCTGGGGATGTGGCTCAGTGGTTAAGTACCCCTGGGTTCAATCCTGGGAACAAAAAAATAAAAATAAAAAAGTTAAATATAAAATCCTTTTCTAGCATGGTGGTGAACACCTATAATCCCAGCTATTCAGGAAGCTAAGGCAAGCCAATCGCAAGTTCAAAACCAATCTGGGCAACTCAGTGAGACCCTGACTCAAAATTAAATTGAAGAGGACTGTATATCAGAGGTGGAGTGCTTGCTTATTAGCATGTGTGAGGCCCTGGCTTTAATCCCTAGCAACACACACACACACCCTTTTCTATCCATGTTCCCAAGTTGAACACAGTAAAAATGAACCAGGAAATGATAACTGTAGAGGAAGATACTATGTCACAAAATTTGAGGTCCAGAGGAGCACTGATCAAGTCCCATCCCAGTGCAGAGGCCATGAGGTTTCTATGGGAGAATTTCAGGGATGCTTGAGAGAGCACTAATGAAAAGCCTCCAGCCACCCCTGTCCTCTACACTGACAGGCAAGGCCACCAAGCTGTCCCAATCATGGTCTGTCCTAGGATGGGCGACCCATCACTGTGAGGAAGAAATGTTAGCCCTGTCACCAAGGAAGTGATGCTCTGGCAGATGCCCCCATCCAAGCAAATATGCCTATTCGACAGCTGGAATTCATGCTTTCCAGATGAGTTTATTTTTAGCCTAGAAATTACCAGCACATGCTGGATTTCCTAATCTCTTAGCAGGCAGCCAGACTACAGAGGAGGGAGCTGACTCTAGGGCCCTCTGCACTAACAGGTCGCCAACACCAGTGCTAGAGATGAGAGATCTGCTAGCATGTGTGTGCCAGGGCGAGTGTGGGCTTCTCCAGCCTGCGACTTCCCAACTGCCACTCTTCAGTAACTCAGCCCCAGGGTTCCTAACAGTCCTGTTGCCCTGGGAGCCCAGGCATGCCTCAGATACTCTCAGAATGGGGGCACAGCTGCTACAAGAGGAGGAATAAAAACAGGAGAGGCCCAGATCGGAGCTGAGGTGCCTAATGTCCTCTGACTGGGCCTTGAATCCCACCCTCCTGCCCAACTACAGACAGATCATAGTACTAAGCAATGGCTGATAATGAGGCCCTGCAAGAGATGCTTGCTCCCTCCACCTACCCACGGGTCCCTCCCCTTCAGGCTACATCCTCTGGCCTCAGGTCAGGCTGTTCCTCAGCAGGAAGGGCCTCCCACTTGCTCCTCTGGAGTGGAGTTGTCCACTGCTGACCTTCTTGATGACCTGTTCCCTGTGCTCTCCTGCACTTGGCTCTTTACCAGTCACCTGTAGTTTTACCTGGACTGGGCTCTGCCTTCCTCCAGGCCAAGGCTGAACCTATAAGCCCCAGTGCCCTGTGATCTGCCTGGCTCATGTATATGCTCCCTGCTATAAACAGATGGCAAGTGTGTGAGGGAACAATGAGTGGGTGACCTCCAACTGGGAGGTAGGGACCTTGACTGTGGCCCTGTGTGAGACATAGCCAGCCTTCTCTTTGGGTGACACTCCCCTGGAGATCCCTTGAGGGATAATCAGTCCAGTCCATATCATCTGGTGCTGATGTGCCCATGAGGTCTCAAAATCAGAAAATTGTCACCAATGGACACCATAGGTGGTATTGGTATTTGATAGTAGTTTCAAAGCACAAAATTAATTTTTAAGTGCAAAAGGGTAACTGACATCCTACAGAGTCTCTTAAGAGTCTTACCAGATTTGGTTTCTACTTTGTAATTTGTGGGTACCACACAATTATTCCAAAAGTTGTATCTAGACCTTCTTTAAAGGAACCCAAGACCTTTGATGGGAAGACCACCAATGATGCCTACCTGCTGCAATTTCTGAAAACCATGACCCCCCATACCTGGATCTCCATACTCTGTCCTGGAGTGCTTCCAGTCTCTCTAACCTGTGGACTACTTATGGATCCAAGTTGCGCTGGGGTACCCTATACTCAACTCCAGGGGTCTGGTCCAGATTGGCAGCTTCAAAGATGTCCTTCTGAGGTCTCCTTTTTCCACCCAGGACCACCCTAAGCAGACATATCTTTAAGCAGAACTGACCCCTGGTCAGCTCAAATGAACCTGGATGCTGCAAGGGTCTCTACTGCCATTCAGAGCTCTGAGCAAACTATTGGTCCCTAGTGCCATCCAGAGCTCAGCACATGATTGGACCAGAACTGTCTCCATCCTAGTCCCATTCTCAGTCCACCCTCTACCCTGGCAAAGTTGCCCAAGAAGGTGTTCCAGGTTTGGTCTCCAGCTGGGAGAAGCAAGAAGCTCTCTAGTAAGGCAGCCTGTGTAGAAGCAATGTGAGCAGGTAGGTAGACATGTGGTAAGGATCTTGCCAATGCTGGTAGATATTCAGGTCCCAAAGGAGAACTATGAATCTGGACTGAAACTACAGAAAAAAACTGACAGCCTGATAGCATTTGCATTGTCTTGGAAGACTCTGTAACACATGGGTCCAAGCAAGACTGACTACAAGGCTGCCTGGAGCAGGGTGGAAAGGCACTGGTATAAAAGCAGAGCAGCTTTCTAAGACAAGCCACCAGGGACACATACCACTCAACTTACAGCTAGGTCTATAGCCTCTTCCTTCTTCAAACCTAGGGATGCCGGAGTGTCAATCGGCCATGCTTCTAGAAGATTATCCACTTTCCTACCCCTGGTGTCCAGGGGCCCTATCAATAATAGGTTTTTCTCCCACATATGCTTGGAACTGCCTGGATGGAATTCTAGCAGGGCTTGATGCTATGAAACCACACACTGGCCCTGAGGTTTGGCCTTCAGTGGACAGCAGGGTTGGGAGCTCTCCATCTTTTTCCTGAAGAAAGTCCAATAAGAGAAGCATCCTGGAGAACCCTGCGAAAATCTTTCCTAAAGTCCTTTCGTAATTTGATACATGCATACCTATGATGGGCCACCAAGAAAAGATGTGAAGCTGGCTAATGTGTGCCCAAAGTCTGTCCAGCTGTAGTCATGGGAGGACAGTGGGGCTGCTTCAAGTCATGCCTGGCTCCCGAGCCTAGCTACATGCTTGTGCCACAGGTACAGATCGCACAGATTCCTTTGCTCCTGAATAATGAATAGTATTTAAACCATTATCATCTCAGCTCTAGTGTTACAGATGGGGAGTATAGATGCTTTGTGCTTTGCTATAAAACAGGAAAAATTCACCTGGGAATACAGAGGGGACAAGAATTAACAGGGGATCTTATAGACAATGTCATATCTGTTTGAAACATGAGAAAGGAAAAGCACACATCATGACTGTGCTTCTCTCTTAGGGTTTGCCAAGTCTGACCTGGCCTCACACAGCTCAGTCCACCTCCTACCTAGGGCACATCATAGCCTGCTCCCCATGTTGTCTGGAGTAATGGCCTGGAGATTTTTTTTTTTTTTTTTCAGGGCTGAGGACCGAACTCGGGGCCTTGCGCATGCTAGGCAAGTGCTCTGCCACTGAGCTAAATCCTCAACCCCTGGCCTGGGCATTTCTGCTGCCAGAGGTGGCCTGGGGATTGCCAGAAGAGGAAAGCACAACACTACATGCAAGGCTGCCAAGGGGCCTCACCGAGAGGGACACTTTTGAGGTATTTCCTGGTCTCATCTGCTTCTTGCTGAAGGAGGAGGTCCGTAAACAGAGGGTAAACCTGGAGTGGAAGCAGGATACCTGCCAAGCGTCACCAGCAGCAGGGTGTTGGCAGCAGCCCCTACTGGCTTTCTTTAGTTATGCACTTAGGAGGGCAACCCTAAGTGTTGCTCCCCATGTACATTTCTATGCCACAGGAACCCACTCTGTATCACTCACACTGAAGCCAGTTTTACCTTTTTCATAAACTAGAGGGGATTTTGAGGCAACAAACTAGAAATGTTTACAGAACACTTATGGCTTTTCTCTTTCCAAGACAGTCCCCTGTCTCCTGGTTGTTTTTCTCAGCAGCTCAGACAGCCAAAAGATTGCCTCTTTAGGAAGCTACACCCATCACCTCTACCTCCCAATAACACTCAGCTGCATCTCTGAACAAAAGCTGTAAGGAGGAAAGGAACAGATTCAAGACCAAACTGATGGGGGAAAAAAAACAGAGCAACAATGTCACTCCATGCTGGGTGACCTGTTAGTCTCAAGTAGGCATGAGAGCACAGCCTCAGTGGCCACAACTGAAGCCTCTTCCACACCAGTCAGCACAGGAGTGACCAGCGTTCTGGACCAGGTGAGATGGGAAGTGCTGAGTCCCCAGTGCCCACCTGGAGGCCCTGTGGAATGTGGTATGGTCCATCTGCACTGCTCATCCAAGTTCCTGTCCTGACTCCTGTAACATGGGTAGTGTGTCTGAGAGTAAATGCTGAGTTTTGGTAAGATCCCTGAAAGAAAGTGGCTATCCTCACCTCCAACACACCACCTAATGTGCATATGCAAACCCTGGTCCACACATCCTCTTTCAAAGACTGATTTTTTTTTTTTTTATGGAAAGGTTTTAAAAGAATGTTGGAGGGGCTGGAGCGGTAGCTCAGTGGTTTCAGCGCTTGCCTGGCAGGCATGAGGACCCAGGTTCAAACCCCAGCACCACATACACGACTGACTATTGGAGCAACTAAGGCCATGTGAAAAACTAAATAAAGTTGTAAGAAAAAAAAAAAAAGAATGTTGGAAAATCAAGAGAAAATGAATGATTGTTCATGCAGCAAGACCAATAAACATAGTGGTTCCCTGCCAAGAGCTAGACCTGCTGTCCAATACAGCCACAGCAGCAGGTGGGCCCTGAGACTGCAGAATTGCTCACTGGGTTTCACATAGGCTTTCAAAGAAAGACTTAGTGTGAGGGGGAAAAAAAGCAAAATACCTCATTAATAGTTTTTATATAGATTATTCATTGAAATAAAAATGTATTGAGTTTTACAGAACATTTTATTAAAATGAATTGCACCATTTAATTCTATTTTTAAATTCATTTTACTTTTTAAAAGTATGGCTACTAGGGGCTGGAGCGGTGGCTCAGCAGTTATGGAGCTTGCCTGGCAAGCGCAAGGACACGAGTTCAAACCCCAGCATCATGTACACAACGAAGTGTCAGAGCAACAAAAGCCACATGAAAAACTAAATAAAATTTTTTAAAAAAAGTATGGCTACTAGAAAAATTTTAGTCTGACTTGTAGCTTATGTTTCTGCTGGACAGCACTATTTTGCTAGTCCAGTGTCTAGCTGGCTGCTCAGTTCATTGGCTTCAGATTTTCTTTCATGAAATCAGCCTAGCTCACTTCACAATTAAAAGAATAGCTGAAAATTCCATCCACATCCAATATCAGGTTGACATCCTCTTGTTTTTCTCATTTCTCTTTAGGAAATAGGCCTGTCCCATGTGGTTGAACAGGCTGTGGACTTCACAAGAATGACACATCAGAGGGAGAGGCTATTCAAACTACATACCCGCAGATTTATATATTTATTATTATAGAATCTCAGCACATGAAAATAAATACCTTGTTCTAACAAAATGAGTATATTACCATGATTTTCCAACAGAAGAAACTAAAGAACAATTGATGTTGAGAAAGGAGACATAATTTTCTGATTTCATGAAAACCATAGATGACTTGTGTTGGCCCTGCCACTCCAGCCAGCTGCTTTCCTGGTTTGGTCTCCCTGTGTCACATGCCTTGTGCACCGCTGAGCAAGAACTTGTTGTATACATTGATGCCGCCATTGTTCAAAATGCTACTGGTGTCTGGTATCAAAGTATTACAATAACCATAAGGTCCAGAGCCCAGGACTGACTCAGCACAGACTGCTTACCTTTTCATTCTTCTTGTCATCTGACTTGCATCCTGGGTTTGTGGGGCTGGATGTGGACAGGCCACTGATGCACCCTCCTCCAGCCTCCCCATTGAGGTTGGCGGCACTAACATTGGGAGGTGTGATGGCTGATGCTGCAGATGTGAGGGGGATGGCGGGCCGAGGGCACATCTGCATCGGGGGCTGCTGGCTGTGCTGTGGGGACACCACAGAGCGGGGTCTGAGGCTGGTGGCTGGCAGACGGGATGGAGAGCTCTGAGTGCGCAGGGGTGACACGGTGGCGGTAGGTCGGTCCTGGGCCTGGGATGAAGGGTGGGCAGCTAGAGCATGAGGTTGGAGAGACAGTGGATTGAAAGGTCAGTATGCAGCCCACTTTGTGATTGCAATTCACCCTAGACTCTTAGTGCTCTGAAGTCCACCCAGACCTGACCACCAACATGAATCTCTCCTTTGAAGAAGGAGAAACTGAGGCTGAGCAACTCTGCAAGTGCATTTCCATTTTTCTAAAGGCCCTGCTACTGCTCCAAGCTGTCCTTCCCTTGGGAGAGTTGATGTTACTTTTCCAAAGCTGCCGTGAGAGAGGGCAAGTTCCCAGTTCTCTACCAAGTGCTCTGTATCAGTCTGTTTTCCATCACTATAGAAAAACATCCGAGGCTGGGATTATTTAGCCTCAGGGTTCAAGGGCATGGAGCCTACTGCATCAGCTTGGCTCTGGTGAGCACCTCACCGTAGATGGCATCACAATGGTGGGTGACATCACAATGGCAGGAGAGTGTGGGAGGGAGAGATCCATGGCAAGTCAGGATCCTAGAATGAAGGGAGGGGCTGGCCTTGCTCTTTATTAACAACACTTTCTCAGAACTCATTCAGAAGCCAAGGAACTGCCTTAATCCCTTCAAGGGAGCATTCCCTATGACCTAACAACATCCCATCAGGCCACTTCTTAAAGGACCTAGTATCTCCACATCACCACACTGAGGATCAAGCCTCCAACATATGAATCCTTGGGGAACAAACCACAAATTCTGTCAAGGCAATGCACTCTGGAGAGTTGAATAAGCACTGGTTAAAATACTCAGAAAACAAAAGCCTGTGGAAGCATCTTGCAGAACCTTCAATATGTCCCTGGATCATTATGCTCCACTGCATGTAAGCTGGGCACAGTCCACAGCTTGACTAGTTAGCTAGTCCTGATCCCAGAAATGGCCAGCCCAGCCCTTGGTTTCTATGCTGGGCATAGGACTTGCTAAGACAGAGCCCTGAGAGGGAGAGGGCTTTGCTCATGGCAATCACAGGAGGAAAGCCATAGATATTCTCTCCCAGTGCAGCCCTGAGGCAAAGCTACCCATGCCCCGCCTGACACATGCCTGCAGCTGTGGCCTCACCTGCAAGATGAAACAGCAGAATTTCCAGATTTATAAAATGGGAGCCTCATAAGAAGGATCTATAGGCATAATCTTTATAAAAATCTTCCATTTGCCAATATAAGAATCCACCTAAACACAGCACCCTAATCCTGCTACTATTTGTGCTTCAGTTAATTTTTGAAGAATTGTCTTTTTATTAAATACAGATTAAAAAATGGGAAGAGAATGACAGTCACCAGGGAATAGTGACCTTTGACCTGGGCTGGCCCAAGCAGCGACACTGCCTTATGCCAAGCACTCCAGCTTGTACCAAACAACTCCAACCCAGAGGATTTTTGCATTTCTATGCTAGAGAAAAATTCTATGTCACACTGTGATTATTGGGCACTACCAGAACTTGTGGCATTCCTGGCTTTAGAAGATGGGGAAAAATACACACAATACAAATATTCTCAGCTCCCAAATATGCCTTGAGTATAAATGTGCTTATAAATTCTATTAGCCTCCAGTGGGATGTGAATCCCCTCCACACCACACATAGACCCTCCATGTGTGAGTCGGGCTCTTCCTGAGAGCCCCATGGGAAGAGCTCATGACATCTAATTATGTGATGGTAGATGCTCTGGGACTAGAGGCAGCCCTCTTCTCTTTCTACCAGGTGAAATAGAAAAAGATTGATTAATGTTTTTTCTTTATTATTAATTATTTGAGGCTTCAGATGAGTTGAAAACCTGCAGTGTCTGTGCCCTCACGCAACATGGCCCTCTCATTTAAAAGGAAGGGTAGGTCAGGCAATTATGCCGATCGATGAAGCCACTGGGGTCATTTAATCACCCTATAACCCTCAACTTGGAAAGCAGTCTTGAGTGATTTATTTGCTTCTGCCCTGCTGTCTGAACTCTCCTTCACCCCATCCCTCAGTCCTGGAATAGATGATATGACACCAGTCAGGCAAGAGGGATTACACTATGGGCTCTCCAGGGTCTCTCACCCAAGGGTTCTGCATGGTTCTCCTCCAGCTCTGGCTAGTTTCTGCAAGACTGTCCCATCCTCTTGCTAAACCTGATGCAAATATGACAGAGTATTCCAGAAAGTTCTGAGCCTGCCACCAGTTCATCTCTCTAACCCCATCTCCTAATACTCTCCTCTCAGCCTCTCTGGTCTCCTGGCCACTCTTCACAATAGGCTCTCTCAACTCAGAGACTTGGTGCTGCTGTCCCTATCCCATATATTACACTTGTCCCAGATATCTGCAATGGGGTCTTGGGGACAGGACAGTCTAGTGTCTTCAATTCAGCTCAGATACTACCTTCTAGAGATATGCTCCTGAATAGTCAACTGCACAGGTATAATCTGCCCTTCTGTAACTGACCTCTCTTGTTCCAGTTTGTTTTCCAAGACACTTTGTTCCTCTTAATAGACTATATAATTTACTTATTATATGTTGATTGTACATTCTCTCTCCCTGCTTATGTAAGCTCCATGAGGGTGGGGACAACAATTGTTTAGTTCATTGATATAATGTATTCCACCCCTGGAATGGTACCAGGTATGTAGTAGGTGCTCAATTCAGCTTCTGAACGAATAAGTGCTTATTTAATAAAAGGGAATCCCTAATCAATAAAACATTACCATAGATCTCATAAAACTGAACCATTTGAGAAGAAAAAAAAATGTTCCATGAATAAGAGAGTCATGCTTACAACACCAGTTGGGAGAAAGTAGAATTTTGGAATCTACTGATCATTGGTGGGATTTACCTTTAATTTCACCTGCCCTGTGTCTCCCAGCCTTGTGCCCTCCTACATCACTATCCCACTGGCGATTTTACTAGCTAGCAATGTCAAAGCAGCACACACTATCTTTGAAGTGTCAAACTAACAGGTAAAGGCTGTTGGAGAAAATGTTATTCCACAGCCTGTTTTCCTTTTTCCTCCACTCTTTAAGCCTTTAGGATGTATGCTTCAGTAACTCTGAGGTCCCCTGGATCCCATTAGCCCTCATTCAGTTCCCTGCTCTGTCCCCAGTTCCTGGAATTATGCTTGATTTCTAGTAGGCACTTTATAAAGAGCAATTGAATGAATAAATGACCTACCTTGCCATCAGTTTTTCCCTTTTATTTTTAGGGTTATGCATCTTAGGGGTGAAATGGAACACTGGCCATAGCTACCATGACTTCAGGTAAACGTGCTTCACAATAGACCCTCATCCCTCCTTCCAGTCTTGAGGATGCAGATCCCCACTAGGTCAGCCCCTTTTACCCCTCAGTCTTGATTCTTTCTCTTGGCCCCTTCCCTCCTGTATTTAACCCCTCCATGATTTTTTTTGGCCAGATTAAACCTCTCCCACTTGGGGCTGGAGTGGTGGCTCGGCGGTTTCGGTGCTTGCCTGGCAAGCACGGGGACCCGGGTTCGGGCCCCGGCGCCGCGTGCACGGCTGAGTGTTGGAGCAACTAAGGCCATGTGGAGGGCTGGATAAGGTTGTTTCTCTCTTTCTCTGTCTCTCTCTCTGTCCCTCTCTCTTTAAAAAAAAAAAAAAAAAAAAAAAAAACCTCTCCCACTTAAGAAAATCTTCTTTCTGTACTTTGTCTTTCTTAAGTGCCTCCTTTTTCCACTTTTCTTTGTATCTAATATTCCTCAAACGGTGTCTGCACTGAGTCTCTTACATTTTTATTCATTTTTTCATAAGTCCTCTACATTTGCTCTCTGGCAGCTTTCACAATATTTTCCTTATCCTTTGTTGCTTGAAATTGAAGTACTTCATGTTTAGGTTTGGGTTTGTGGGATTTTTCCTACTCAGCACTGTTTAGGTTTGGGTTTGTGGGATTTTTCCTACTCAGCACTGTTTATACTTACTGTGTGAGGACTTGAGCCTCTTTTCATTTCTGGAGAGTTCTCAGTGATTTTTTTCCTTTGAACTTCTCTCTCTCACATTTGTATGCATTATTTCCTATTTCTGGAAGTCCTGCTAGGAGTAGTCTGGCAAGCTCCTCGTCTACCCTTCATGTATATAATTTTTCATCTCTACTCTATGTTCTAGATAAATTCCTTTTCAGTCACTAATTCCATCTTCAACTGTGTCTACTCTGAAGCTTATGCTACCTACAAGGCTTTATATTTAAGCAAACATAATTTTTCTTTTCTCAAATTTGAAATTGGTTCTTTTTTCTGATTCACATCTACACCCACCTGTTTTTCATAACACTATTTCATCTTTCCCTTTTTTTTTTAATTGGTGAATGTTATTCCTTCTTTTACCAATTAGGAGATCTTAAATACACTGATTTCAAAGGCTTTTTCAGAATTCTCCCATATTTCTCTCTTAAGTTTACTTGCTATCTTTTTTATGTATCAGTTTACCTCCTGTGCTGTGAAATGTTAATGTGGCAGATCACCTTGAACCTGAGTGTCTTACTACTATTGTTTCTGTTTCCTGTTTCTTCTTGATCTGGCAGTTCTGTGGTTCTTCTGCCTGACTACTGGGAGTTTCCCTCAAATCCAGGGGTGATGGGCTGGTTGAAGTTCCGGTCCTGTAAGAGTGGTGCAGGTCTGGTCGTTAGGCCGCAGCTCCACTCAGCTGCATGCCCAGGTTAGGGCTTTCTCTATTCGCTCCCAAACTCCAGGCAGAGGCTCAGTATTGACCATCCCCTGGCGGAGGCTGTAGCAGTAGAACCAGTCAGTACACTAGGCTCTGGTGGCTTCCTGTCTATGTTCTCCTGCAGAAGTTGGAAGTCAGTCAATGCCACAGTTTTCATCCTGGAGCCCACTAGGCCAGTGCTTCAACCCCGCTTTCTATTGTGCATTACATTTTGATTTTATCTACAAAGTTGTCATTTAAAAATATGGAATATAAACAGACCTCACTGCTTAGATGAGTAGGGGATTTCCACTACTTTCCAGCCCTTCACAAAATCCTTCACCCAATTCTCAGTGTACTGTAATATAAATGGTTGCTCCATCACCCCATCTGGACAAGATCAATTATGATTTCACTTGCCACCAAATTTAATGGACATTTTCTGTCTTGAGAAAAGTGTCCGCTGAAGTTCTCTATCTTAACAATGTTAACACCAACTCAAATACTGAGCTTTGTAATAAGCCTCAAATCAGTGTTAGCCCTCCAAATTTGTTGTTTTTTTTACCATGTTATTGGCTATTTTAGGTCTTTTGTATGCTTACATGAATTTGATAACCAGATTTGTTAATTTCTACCAAAAAAAAAACTGGGTAAAAACTTGAATCTCAGGGTCAATTTTTGGAGAAGAAACATATGCTAAGTATACTCACCCACAAAGTGTATCTCCCTACTTATTTAGATCTTCTTTTATTTATCTTAGCAATGTTTTATAATTTTCAGTTATAGGTCTTCCTTATCTTTTGTCAGATTTACCCCTAGGTAATTTGTATTTTTTGATGCTATTAAGTTTGATATAGTTTTTTGTTTTGTTTTGTTTTGTTTTGTTTTATTTTAAAGAGAGGAACAGTGAGAGAGAAAGAATCAATTTTATTTAGTTTATCATGTGACTTTCATTGTTCCAACACTTCGTTGTGTACATGGTGCTGGTGTCTGAACGCATGTCCTCAAACATGCCAGGAATGCGTGGTAACCACTGAGTCACCACTCTAGCCCTCAACATAGGTTTTTAAAATGTCAATTTCCAGTTGTTCATTGATAGTACAACTATTCCTTGGTATCACTGGGGGATCAATTCCAAGACCCTTCAGAAATACCAAAACTGTAGATGCTCAAGTCCCTTAGAAAAATGGTAGAGTATTTGCTACAGCCTCCACACATCCTACCATATATCTGCAATCATCTCTAGTTTACTTATAGGTCCTAATAAAATATAAATGCGATGTAACTACTTATTATGCTGTATTGTTTAGAAGAATCATGACCAAAAAAGTCTGTATATGTTCAGTGCAGTTGCAATTTTCAAGGAAAATGCTTACTTTTCTCAAATACTTTTTCTGCACTATTCAAATAATTATATTTTATTTTTTAGTTTGCTTGTAAGTTGAATTACATTGACTGACAAATGCTAATCCAACCCCACATTCCTGGAATAAACTTTACATGGTCTATTATGTTTCTTACTTATTTCTGTATGTTTGATTTGCTAAAATTCTGTTTAGAATTTTTATATCCATGTTTATGAAGGATAGTGGTCTGTGGTTTTATTTTGGCATAAGATAACATTGGCTTTACAGAAAAACATAGGAAGTATTCTCCCTTCTTTTTAATCTTCTGGAAGAGTTTCCATAAAATTTCTATAATATCTTCCTTAATTATTTTATATAATTCACTAATGAAATTACCTGGACCTGGAGTTTTCTTTGTGGAGGGTTGTTTTTTGTTCGTTTGTTTTTTAAGAGAGAGGAGGACAGTGAGAGAGAGAGAGAGAGAGAGAGAGACAGAGACAGAGAGAGAGAGACAAGAGACAGAGGGAAATCATTTTTATTTAGTTTTTCACATGGCTTTCGTTGCTCTGACACTTAGTTGTATACATGGGTGCTGGGGTTTGAACTTGTGTACTTGCACGTGCCAGGCAATTGCCATAACCACTGAGCCACTGCTCTAGCCCCCTGTGGAAGGTTTTTAACCACTAAGTCAATTGTTTACTAGATATAGGATTATTTGGGTTATATTTCTTAATTCTAGTAATTTGTGTCTTTCAATGGATATTTGAATATGTGCATCTCATCTAATTCACTGAACTTATTTGTGAAAAGATTTAAAAAGAATCCCTTGCTGTCCTGTAGAATTTAATGTGATGTCACTACTATTATTCCTGATATTGATACTAGTACTTTATCCATCTAGTTAGAGGTTTATCTGTTTTATTATTGATCTTTTCTAAGAACTACATTTTGGTTTCATTGATTTTTTCTATTATTTTTCTATTTTATTGACTTCTGCACTGATCTTTTTCTACTCCCTTTGCTCTTTTTATTCTAGTTTCTTCAAGTAATTGCTGAGGCCATTGATTTGACATCTTCCTTTGTTTTCCCCTGTAGGTGTTTAATGCTATAAATTTCCTCTGGAGGATTGCTTTAGTGACATCCCACAAATTTCGATATGCTGTGCTTTCATTTCATTCAGCTCAAAATGTTTTCTATTTTTTATTTCTTCTTTGATTCATGGGTTATTTTGAAGTATGCTATTTAGATTAATATCTGTAACAATCTGTGATATTGATTTCTAATTCAATCCCATTGTGGTCAGGGAATCCAGTTTGTGTGACTTGAATCCTTTTATGCATATTGAAATTAAATATTATGGCTCAGAATGTGGTCTATCTTTGAAATTTTCTATGTACACTTAAAAAAATGTGTATTTTGATGTTGTTGGATGGACTGTTCCCTAAATGTCAATTAAGTCCAGTTGTTATAGAGTTGTTTTAATATTCTATATTTTTGCCAATTTTCTGACTACTTGTTCTATCAGCTATTGAGAGAAAGATTGAAATCTCTGACTATGATTGTGGGTTTCTATTTTTCCTTGCAGCTTTATCTGTAATTGCTTATATATTTTTGAAGCTCTGATATTCAGTGTGTAAATATTTAGAATTGTTATGTCCTTTTAATGAACTGACCCTTTACCGTTATGAAATTGGTTTTTAATCCCTAATAATATTCTTGATTATAAATTCTGCCTGTTATGTTATTAATATAGCCACTCTAGCTTTCTTTTGATTAATATCAACATGGTACATTTAATCCTCATTATTGGCAGATTTCATATTTGCAAATTCTCCTACTAGCTGTAATTGATTTATATCTCCCAAGTCAATGCCTATGGTGCTTTTCACGGTCATTTTCAGACATACGCAGCGTGGGGAAAAAATTGAGTTGCTTGATATGCATCCTCCCTGTGAGTCCAAACAAAGTGACTCTGCCTTTCTGTTTTAGCTCTCCAATGTGACAGAAGAATGAGCAGGAAGAGGATGGTACAGTGCAGGGCTGTGTAAGAAACTCTGCTCTGGGACCAGTTGAACAGGATTCGAACCCCAGCTCTTAGACCTATTACAAGGACTCCCTCAGGCCAGTCATTATACACATTCCAACCTTGTTTCCTCTTTTGTAAAATAAAGAAAAGAGAATCAACCAGGATGAGATTATGATCTGTGTGAGATGTATGCACACACACATGTACAATATGTATAATTTCACCAAGGAGAAACAGTTCAATACTCACTACTTCAGTGTCCATGGTAACTATAAAATATAATGACTGTGAACAACAGGAATGTGTATAACTTGTTCCATCTTTATTTTTAATCTATTTGTGTATGTGTCTTTAGATTTAACATATTCAAGTATGCTTCTTACTCATAGCACATAGTTTTTTGTTTTTTTGTTTTTTTGCTTGTTCTGCTTGGGGTTATTTAGATCATCTATACTGACTGTGATTATTTATGATTAGTTTTCAACCTGTCATTTTGCTACATCTTTTCTCTTTGACCCATGAATTCTTTGTTGGATTTACTGCATATTTTTATGATTTGATTTTATCTCCTCTGCTAGCTTATTTCCTGTAACTCTTTGTTTTCATATTTAGTGGTTGCTTATACCTTTAATTTATCAATCTACTTACCAGTGGTTCTATAACTCCTCACACATAGTAAGAGAACCTTATACTAGTATAAAGTACTTCCATTTCATTTCTCCCAATCTCTGTGCTTTTGTTATATATATATATATATATATATATAATTTTTACATGTAAAAGTATCAAATCCAAAACTGCATTGTTTTGATTTTTGTTTAAACAGTCATTTATATTTTAAAGATATTTAAATAATAAAGTAAAAATCTTACATATTTATTTATGTAGTTACCATTTCTGATGCTCTCCATTCCATTGTACAGATCCATACTTCTATCTGGTATCAAGTTCCTAAAGAACTTTGTTTTGTATTTCTCATAGTGTGGATCTACTGAAGATGAAACATCTAAGCTTTACTAGGTCTGAATGATTACTTTTTAAAGGTTTTTTTTTTTCCTCCTGGGACAGAATTCTAGGTTGACATATTTTTTTTGGTCCTTCTTTCAGTTATTCTACTGTTTCTCACTCACAGCATTCTTGACAAGAAATCTACCTACATCCTTACCATTATTCCTACTTTTTGTAACCATATTCTTTCTCCTGACGTAAGATATTCTTTATCACAGATCTCAAACTATTTGATTATGATTTGCCTTAGTGCTGTTTTCTCTGTGTTATGCATGGGGTTCATCAACTATCTTTGAGCTGTGAGTTTGTGGTTTTCATCAAATTTAAAACACTTTTGTTGGGGCTAGAGTGGTAGCTCAGTGGTATTAGCACTTGCCTGGCATCCCCGAGGACGCAAGTTCAAACCCCAGCACCACAACAAGTGTCACATAAAAAGCTAAATAAAATTGATTGTTTTCTGTCTCTCACTGTCCCTCTCTCTTAAAAAAATAAACAAAAACTTTTGTTCACTATTTCTTCAGATTATTATTCTGTTCCCACCTCTTTCTCCTCTACTTCAGGGTCTCCAATTACACATATGCTAAGCTTCTTAAAGTAGACCAATTATTAACTGATGCTTTTTTCATTTAAAAATTCTCTTTTATCTGTTTCATTTTTCATAGTTTCTATTGCTATATCTTCAAGTTCACTAATGCTTTTTCTTCAGCAATTTCTAATTTGCCATTAACCCTGTCCAGTACATTCTTGATTTCACATCCTGTAGTTTTTGTTTCTAAAAAATCTGATTCAGTTCTTTTAAAAATTTTCCAGTCTCTACTTTGTGAATAGGTGGCATACAATGATAATAACTTCTGTTGTCTTTAGAACTGCTAATTCTAGCATTTATGTTAGTTCTAGGTGAGTTTTGAGCAATTAATCTATTGCTTCATTGTGGGTCATATCTTCCTGCTATTTTGCATGCCTAGTAATTTTTTTCCTTAGATATCAGACATTGTGATTTTTGTGCTGTTAAGAGCTGGAAATTTTTATATTCTTATATTCTTGAGCTTTGTTCTGGAACACAGTTAAACTAATTGGAAACAGTGTGAGCCTTTTCAGTCTTACTTTTAAAATTTGTTAGGTGGGACTGGAGCACTGCTCAGTCCAGGGAGAACATTGCTTATTACTGAGGCCGGATCCTTCTCTACAGACTACTTAATGCCTTGTGAATTGAGAGGTTTTTTTTTTTTTTTCAGTCTGGCTGGTGGGAACAGGCTCTATTTCCAGCCTGTGTGTATTCTGGGTGCACTTAGTGCTAATCCTTTCTTTCCTTCTTTTTCTAGCTTTGGGTATTTTGCTCTCATGCATATGCTGATTAGTTCTCAACTGAATACAGAGTGCGCTCCCTCTCTCTCTCTCTCAGCAGCTCTCCCTTCTCTGGTCCTCTGTCCTGCAAACTCCAGCTATCTTTGTTACGGCTTTCTGGGTTCTACTATGCCTATGACTCCCTTGAGGATCACTGTCCTTGGTTGTCTAATGTCTGTGTGCTCCAAAAATGGCTGTTTTATATATTTGTCTGCTTTTTAGTTGTTTCATGTAGAAGAGTAAATCTTGTCCTCATTATTTCTGCTTGGCCATGAGCAGGAGTCTAGCTTGATCATTCAAATACAAAAACCTGACCATACCTATTATTTAAAGCCTTTTAATGTGCCCCATGGCCCCAACTGCTTCATGGTCTAAAAGAACCATCATGATCTGCCCCTGCATACCTTTTCAGCTTCACAACAAGCCTTTCTCTGTTCTGCCATGCTGACCTTGTATCAGTGTCCAAATGCACCTAGCCTCTGGTGGCCTCAGGGCTGCTCCCATGCCTTCACTCTGCCTGGATGATTCTCTCACCCCATCCCACCCACTGCTGCATGCTGAGTACTGTCCATCTTTTAGATTAAAAGTAGTTTGTCTCTGCAGTGAAATGGTCATCAATACACTGGACTGCTACCTCCATGCCCATTTTCAGTCACATCAAACTAAACAAAGTCACCCATGATAGGAACTATAATCTTTCTCACTGTTATGTCTTTGCCCTCGCTGGTTCCTCTTCCTCCAACACTCTCCCTACTTTGCCTGTTTAGAGAATTCCTATTTGTAAGATTCCAGGCATCATCATCTCCTCTTAGAAACTGCTCATACACCTTTTCCCATCCTCTTGTCCACGTTTCTCAGTGAGCTCTCTCTCTTCTGTGCTTTCTTCACACTCTGCCTGCACTCCCACCATAGTGCTTTTCAAATTCTATTTCAGGGATTTGTTTTCTTTTCTAACCAGGGCAGAACTGGGATTTGTCTGGGTTTCTCTATACTTCCAGACCCTCTCAAAGCACTTTGAATCAAGCTCCTTTTTGGATGCTGTTTTTGGTGATTAAGCAGCTGCATGGAGCACTTGCCCCTACTAAGCACTGACATGAGCATATAAGCAATATGGGCACTTTGCAGGGGGTGCTCTGTCCTTGAAAAGGGGAGTTACATTAATCAAGTAGAACAAATCATATTGGAGGCTACGGCCAATGCAATTAAGCCTTTGTCAAATCGCCTGCCTTTGGCTGGAGATGAGAACATTGTTGAAATGCCTCCCAACTGCCAAGGTTGGGGTCTGCTGAAATGGGCAATTACTGCAGTGAACAATCCATTACTTGTACTGTCAACAATGTTTTCTCGCTCTCTAAATGCAGAATGAAGTGGAAAATGCTGTGGGAATTCAGTGGCATTTAATTTTCTGATATGCCTCAGCAGGAGCCATTCTTTTACCTGGTCGTGACAGCAACAGTGAGGGGATAAGCGTTAGGCTGGGATGTGCAAGGGAAGCCGTTTAACCATCTTGTGCCACACTCTCCCTGTATGTAAAATTAAACTCATGCAAGAGAATGCTTGTCACACCACCATGGTTACCATGGTGATGGACGACTGAGACACGACACAGTGCTGTGCTGCCCTCAGCCATGCCAATTTCTTTTGATACTGCTTGTTACTGCACGGAGGGAGAAATGACTGGCAGGGCTCCATTATCTTTTTGAATTGAGAAAGTTTCTAAGCAAGGCTTGGCATAGAAAGGCCATTATGCCGGCTATTTTGGGGCAGATAATCCAAGGCCACCGTGCCAGGATGTTCACTCATCATGTGCACCAGCTCTGCTTAGCCTTTTCATGTTATGGTGCCCAGAGACATTTGTGTGGCATGCTGGGCTGACTGGACAAGATGTTTATAATCAGAAGGAACCTGGCCTGGGACATTTGCTGTCCCTGGTTTTGCTCAGTGCTTCAGGGGCCACAGAGGCCAGCTTCTTGCCATGCTCTGAGCAGTCTGGAAGCTTGGCTAAAGATCACTTGATCTCTTACTATCGCAACAGCTATACCCCAAACTAGAGGGTACCAAGAAACACTGGTAGATCAACTTAAACCATGGCATATTGGGGCTGCAGTGGTGGCTCCGTGGTTACGGTGTTTGCCTGGCATGTGCAAGTACATGAGTTCAAACCCCAGAACCATGTACACAACAAAGTGTTGGTGCAACAAAGGCCATATGAAAAAACTAAATAAAATTGATTCTTAAAAAAAAAAAACAAACATAGCATACATGTGGCTGATCAGATAAGGACTCAGAGACGGGAGGCGAGGGGTCTGGGACCAGGCAATATTATCTGCTACAGAACACTTGTGGTATGGAGACAATTACTTGTTTCCCAGGGCTTCATAGTCCAGGGTTACAAAAACACAGGTTAATTGTTCTTGGTTAATATAAGCAAAAAAGATATACAGGAAAAATTATTGGTCACTATAGGATCTCTGGCTTGGTAGAGTTGGTTGTGGAGGCTCTACTGCCAAGACAGTGTTCAGACCACTTGAGAGAATTCCCTGATGCCTATTCCACCTCTGCTGGACACCATCCAGCACAAGGCTGGACACCAGCCACCCAAAGTCTATCAGAATTCCACCCATACCCACTGATGGTACTGAGCACCAGGCACCAGAATTCTATCACCCACTGAAGATGCTGGGCACCAGGTCCCAGAAATCCATGCTTGCTGTTCCCAAAAAGTTAGGTGGTTTTGCCACTTCCTTTACCCACCAAAACAATACACATGGTACCCACATATTTATTCTTCTGAATGGAAGTGTGGTCAGGAGCACTGACTCCCAGCATCAGATAGTGTGTCTCATCTTCAGGTTAAGCTGGACACGTAGGGTACACCTACCTTGGTGGGTTAGCCCCACACAGGGAGGGAGGTTGTTTCAAATATTCCAAGAGACCCACAGCAACCCACTACATTTCTTTCTTCTTTTTTTTTTTAAGAGAGAAGAGAGGAACAGTGAAAGTGAGAGAATCAATTTTATTTAGTTTTTCATGTGGCCTCATGCACTGAATATTCTTATTCTCTAAAGGAATAAAAATAGCTACCATGAGTACATACTAAGTACCATGCCAGGCAGTTCCCACAAAGACCTCCTAGGAGGCGAATGCCACTTATATGCCCATTTCACAGAAGGGGAAACTGAGGCCATGGCAATACTGGCAGCCCTAGCATTTGAACACAGGTCTGTATGCTGGCCAAACTCATGCCTTCAACCATGTTTGTGGTGCATTTGTATGCTCCAAGACATTCATGGAATGCCTTGAACCAAGGATACTACCAAACCTTGTAGGAACTTGTTCTTCCTGTTCATGATAAAGTTTAATTTACAAATTTGGCATAGTGTGAGGTTAACATTAGTAAGCGATAATAAAATAATCTTAATAATATACTATAATTAAAAAGTTATGTGAATGTGATTTCTCACTGTCTGTCAAAATATCTTACTGTACTGTCTTTGCCCTTCTTGTTGACTGTGAGTACCTGAAACCACTGACAGCTACACTGTTGGTAAAGAAAGACTACTGTATTCAAAGCCAGTTAAATAAAAGCTTGCTTTGTCCCACTTCTGTTCATTTGACGATTCCTTTCCTCTCAAATGGTGCCCTTCACCATTCCCCTGCCTCAGGGTTGCTTTGCTACTCTTTCTGGGAAAGATCTTTTGAGGAGCCTGTCCACTTCGCTCCCACAGCACTGTCTGCCCCGCTTCCTGGCTGCGCTAGCATGGGTCAGTATGTGAAAGCCACCGAGAGCAGGAGGGCGTCTTATCAGTTGGCAGGTACACCAACTGTAGCAGATTGAATTGTAAGGCTCTCAGAGCAGTTCACATCAAATTCAGACTTTCCTAAAAGGGCTCACCAATTGTGTCAACATGTGAGTGTGCAGGCAGGTCACCTTCTTCAGTTTCAGAAGGACCCATGGAATGGGCAAGAGAACAATGAGCTTTAGATAAGGGGTCATTCACTCCCACCCTTTGTTCCATCATCTGTGACTTGGGAGAAAATGTAGCCTCTGCTGTGTCAGGTTTTCCTTGGCTTCCTGCACATGGGACGCTGCCTTCTGGAGCACTCTGAATGGGTCACATTCTGGCTTACTAGTCTCCAAAGTACTGCATTTTATTGGTCCAAAGAACTTTTTATTTTTTTTTGCCTCTGAGCCTGACTTTGAGAAATAGAGATGATTTCTGAGATGATAGAGATGGGGTGGGCAGAGATATTCTGGATCATACCTCCTATCCTGGGTTACTTTCACTGCACAATGACAGTGTCACTGGTTCCATGATTTTGGAAGGTTACTGGATATGGTCTCCCAGAAGCATTCTTTAAGTCAAGCTTCAGTAGTTCGTATTAACCCAATGCTAAGCTTCCAAGAAACATGAGCTCACCTTCTCGATGCCTTCAAGAGCCACTCTGAGATTTCTCTTCATCTCATTCCGTCCTAGGGTCAAACTGTTTTTTCCTAAAGTTCTGTCAATCTATTGATTGATAATGCTACCATAAAGGTTAATGGACTAATGACCACCATTCCTCCCAGGCTCAAAAATTTCAGAAAAGGACTCCCCTGACCTGTGCTCATTACCAACTCTGTACTGTGAGCTGCTACCCAGCTTGGGAACCCCAAAAGGTCTAGCAAATGAGGGCCCCTATGGTCAACCCATAGCCACCTCACTGGGGAGGCATTTAATCACCAATGTTAATCTTATTAGTCCATATAGTTCTCTTGCCACATAGAAATGTGTAAATATTTGTGAATTCTCTAATGCATTTCAGCTGTCAGGATAGGGTAACATGATAAGTCAAGTGTACTTCCTGGAGATTGGCAGATTTTAAGCTATGATGAGAAATAACTCACTCTGCTGTGGTTTACAAGAGACTTGGACCAAAATATATCTCATGATTTGTGTTCCAGAAAGCCCTCCTGTCAATTTCCCAGCTGGATAAGAGCCTGGGAG
Source organism: Aplodontia rufa (assembly GCA_004027875.1). Classification (NCBI taxonomy): domain Eukaryota; kingdom Metazoa; phylum Chordata; class Mammalia; order Rodentia; family Aplodontiidae; genus Aplodontia; species Aplodontia rufa. The sequence goes on from PVKS010003815.1 coordinate 39,887, forward strand.
TCATACCTGTTGGGATGGTGCCCCGGGCCTGACTGGCTGCTGGCTGGGGTGCATGCCGCAGACAGCTGCCTGTTGGTGGGGAGGCTGCCAGGAGCTGTGGCGTGGTGAGGGTCAGGGCTGGCCTGGTGGCAGTGGCCGGGCTGCTCAGACTTCCACCGCCTGGATGCATGGTGGTGGTCATCCCTTTGGCCAGTGGAGATCCTCCTAGCACATTATTCCGGGGTGGCCCAGCCCCTCCTCCAGGAACCCTGCAGAAACAAGCAGAATCAAGTCAGTGAGAAGGCTCAGGAGAAATCAGGCCATGTGCCACTGGCAAAGGCCTGCCCTTACCTACAGGTTCTGAAAGAAGATGGGCAAGGAGTTCAGGAAAGTCTTAATTGAATGGCAAGACAGTACTTTATTTGAAGGATAACCACAGGTCAAATTTAACAAGAGCACCCTTTATAAAACTTTCATGGAACCCATTCCCAAGGTGACTACACAATAAGTAGCAAAAGAACCCTAAGGAACAAAGGAATGATCCAAATAACATATTTAGCACCAGAGCTACTGCCTTGATTCATTCTAACAAACAGCTGTGTGTCTCCAAACAACCAGAAAAAATGGATGAGTCAGTCACATCACAAGGCTCTGACACATCTGGCACGTGGTGGGGATGTGATTGCTGTTTCTCTGGCCACACAGCACCATCTTCTTTCTGCTGGCTACTGTGAAAGGGCACAGGCAACATGACTTCCTTCTGAGGATGTCTGGGAACTTGTAGTATCAAACCAAAAACAGATGTCCTTTCACCTTTTGCAGCTGAAACCACTTCCTATCAGGAACATGGAAAATTTTGGAAATAAACCTTCTAACTCTTTCCCTCTGCATGTATTTGTACTCAACCAATGCCCTGGCTCTGGCAGTGTGAGATATGGCAAAACTGGGGGACTTTAGGAGGTTCTGTGGATTCTGTTTCAGGGGAATCAAAAAGTCTTGTTTGTCCAGAAACTGGGTAAACCTGTTCCTTTCCCTTCAAGATCTCACACAGGAGACAGCAGAAACCATAGTGGGAGAAGACAGGCTCTGCCCAGCCCTCTACCTCTCCAAGGCCATGGCCTACCTCCCTGTGGCATGGTATTTGGGCTGGGACCTTCTTTAGAGCAGCTGGAGGAAAAGGGGCCTCTCAGAAAAAGTATTGCCATTAAAGGAGCCACAGGGCAGCACTTTCCTTCTTCAGCCTTAGAGCTGTCTTAAAACTCACCTGTCTTGCAGCCCTAACAGCAGCCCAGCACAAACCATGAGTTTATAAATCACATTTATAAACTCGCATTTAGTCTTTAAAAACTAAATAAACTGACCTTGCTATGCAAGGTCATGTTACAAGACTGATGGCAGCAAATGCATACAGATCTTTAGTGGCAAGGTAAACTCATCCCTCTGCTCTGGCAGCAGGGTGGCCAAGGCATCCTGCAGCCAGTCTTTATTTCCTTAGTGCACACAATCTTATGTACCCTGGGATGTCCACCTTGTTTTTCAATGAACTCTGAATGTCCTCCACAGTTGCAAAGCTGCTAATCACCTCTAAATGTCAGACTTAGCCCACAACACTTCTTGGTGGCTGGGGCAGATGCAGATGACTGGATTCTGGTTTCTTGTGTACAAAGGGTTGGGCCTCCACCCTTTCCTGATAAGGTATTAAGCTTCTTCTGGGTGGTTTGGGCAATTTTCCAGAATGGCAAGGATCAGAGAAGGTTTAAGTCCTGGTTGCAGAGCCACAGGGGGCGGGGACAGTCTTCCATTTCTGTGACTAAAGACAGAGCCTACATTTTCTGTTTCGTGGTTAGCTATGGATCCCACTGGGGAAGTCTGAGCCCATGAGATACTGACCGAGGGGCTCTTAATGATTCCTTCTCTGAGAGACAGTAGAAGACTCCAGGGAGTGACCTCTTATTATTCCAGTTACCAGGGTTAGAGCTGGAGTGACTTCTACTTAATGGTCTCCCTGGCTCTGAGTTTCTTTGCACCTAGATAAATATTGAGAGGGCTTAAGACAAGGGAGTAACTGATGAGATGGCCAAGTCAGGGTTGAGCAAGGTGATCCAGGTCACCCAAACTGTTTTGATTTCATGACTTTGTTCCCATAACAAAGTGCCTAGCACTATGGAGAGACAGTCCTTGGAATAAAATTTTGATCAGAACTATCAGATTTCACTTGTTTACTCAATCTACATTTATTGAGCACTTAGTATGGCTGCTACGCCTAGGGGCTGGCAGGCTCTGCACATCTATAGGTGACCCATTATGATGAATATAGATGGGTCCCAATGTGACAGGAAGACCATGTGCCACGGAGAAGAGGAGGTTTTCCATAGCGAATGAACTTAGGACTGGGCTCCTGAAGGACAGGTCAGGTTTTATTGGGTAGAAGGCAGAGTGGGGAAGACATTCCAGATTTGGGATGTGTGGGGGCCACCCTGGCTACCAGGGCTCACTTTCTCACCACCTGAGCAGGTCAGTCAGGGGGACTTTGTCTGCATTAACTAAGGGGCATGTATGGATGAGCAGTTAGGTCCAAGATGCTTGGGGAATCATAGGCACTGACAGGTCTACCTTGGCCATAACAGGGAGGGGTAGACACCAAGGGGTGAGGGAGATCTCTTGCCCTAGTACTGATCAGCTGCATCAGACCAACTGGTGATTCCTCCAAGCACTGCAAAGACTTCAACGACAAGCCAGCTGCAGGATGGGCTTGCACGGGAATACCACAAACAGGAACTCCAGACTTGCAGTCTGTTGAAGATTGAGCCCTAGCTTCAAGCACTGGGAAAGTTATCTCACACCCATAAAGAAGTCCCAAGGGGTCTGTGGCGAGTTCACACCCTAAGCAGCTTTCACTCTGTTCAGGAGGCTGGGCTTAGGGCAGAGGGATTTTCTGAAGACCCTCTGCTATGTGATTCTCATTCTTTCCCTGCTGAGGGTGACCAGAGTGAAGCATTTCTCGCTTGTTACCTTCCTTGACCCTGCAAACCTTCTGGGCTTTGGATGTACTCTTCTCCACAGGCCTCTCCTGGGCACCCTTCCTAAAACACTGAAGGATGCCTGGTAAACACTGAAAGCAACACTGTGTGTGCCCACCCTTTGCCTTCTTCTTCTTCTTCTTTTTTTAAGAGAGAGAGAGGGATAGTGAGAGAGAAAGAAAGGAAGAATCAATTTTTTTATTTAGTTTTTCATGTGGTTTTTGATGCTCGGTCACTTCATTGTATACTTGCGTGGTGCTGGGTTTTGAACTTGTGTACTCACACAAGCCAGGCAAGCACTTTAACTGCTGAGCCACTGCTCCAGCCCCTCCCTTTGCCTTCTGAAGCCATCTGACAGGTGTCAGTTAGTCTGGAAATCAATGCCAGGTCTAGGTATAATTTGATTTTTTTTAATGCAGTCATCTTGTAAAGACAGTGGAAACCCAAGCACTATTTCTTTAGTTTATTTGTACGTCTTGCAATGTTGACATAGGGCTGTGCCACCAACTGACATAGAACCAAGCAGTGGACCTCAGCTAAAAGGAAAATTCTCTGACAACTTGGAATTACCTCTAGAGTGAATTTTTAGAATTGTTTTTTCTATTTTATAAAAGTTAAATAACATGAAAATTGTAAAACACTAGAAGGCACAAAGAAGAAAAAATTTTAAATTACCCACTCAACATTTGTTACTTTGGGACATGTGTTACTTTGCCTTGTCATAGATGTATGTGTATTCTGTATATAAAAGATCTATGTGTGATGACGTGCACTTGCACACCCACTGCATACATGTACGCATGATACTTATGCTATACAAATACACACACACTGCTCACACTGCACATATAAACCACACCCTGCATTCCCGTGTACACATTGTACTTATACTACACACACATACACAGGCATACACACTGATAACATGTACACCCACTGTATACACACATGTGCATGCTATACACATAGACTGCATGCACTGCACACATATGGGCACACGAATGTGGCACACATAGTGCACATACACATGCATATACACTGTAACACATGCTACTCACACTGTACACATGTACTGGCTAAAGAAGGCTCCATTCTCAGTGTATATACACAGTACATGTGCCACACAAATGCACACATGCTCTACTCACTGTATGTACAACACATGCACACATACAAGCACATACACTATGCATGTACAGTGTCCCCATACACAAGTGCACGTGCATACACACACACACACACACACACACACACACACACACATACATTTGAGACCTTAACACCTTGGAGACTTTCCTATCCCTGCTTAGTTGCTATTGTGCCTTGACTCCAGCTCCTCATGCTCCCTCTTCTGTCCATTTGGCACCCAGTGTACACTTAGGAAAGTCAAGCAAACCCAGCTCAGAAGCTTGGATTCTTCAAGGACAGGTCTGAGTGCCCTCACTGCCTCTAGACTGAGTGTTTTCAGGGGGATCCAGTGTGTGGCCTCCAGCAGTTTCCACAGCATTAAAGGAATGTAGACCTTGCTCCCTTCTTGCCCAGGCTGCTGAACCCTCACCTGGAGACTGGTGTCACATAGTTCCCAGGGAACACCCCAGAGACCCCAGTCCTCAGTGATGCCCCCTTGAACCAGCCATCCTGGCACTTCTCAAGTACCCGGTACATCTCCCCTTTGCGCAGCTCCAACTCATCATTCTTCTGGGGCTTGTAGGCATAGAGTGCCAGATACCTGGGCAGAAAACAAGGACAAGGGTCAGTAAATGCCTTTTCAGGGTGTGGTGGATGGCAGGTGGTTACAGTCACACAGAGCTCATCTTCAGGTGGACCCAATCTTATAGGAGCTGATGTCTGTGGGGCTCTACAGATTACAAATGGTTCATACCGCTCACCTGAGTCACTCTTCCCCAAGAACCTGAGAGGCAGAAGGAGGCACTTGAGACCTAACACTTTGGAGGTATACTCCTAGTGCCCATGGGTTGGAGGAGGCCATAGTGCTGCCCTAGCTGGCTGGAGAAGTAGGCCAAGGAGGTATGTGGGGGAGGGCTGGGCTTTCTTCATCTAATCTAACCCTGCCGAGCTTACCTGCCTGGCTGATCTAATCAACCTTAGGTGGAAGAGAGCTCAGAGGCCCTTTTTAAAGAAAGGGTGACCTAGTTAGGGAATTCTTGGTTGCATATTTTCTTGCAATATTTGTACCATGACCAATTATTTGACTTCCACTTTTACATCTTATTTGCAGATAAGGCTGAACAGATTCAATGGTCAAAATTTTGATCCGGGGTTTGGATATTATGCCTCTGGGGCAAGTCAGTCTTGTGACATCCTAAAAGTAACTTGATCCCAACCTTGTAGGTGCTTATAAAGACTACATAAACTTGCAAAAGTGCTCTGCTCCTTTGGGGGTTTGGGGAATAGCAGATTTTGGATTGATGGAGCAAACTGCATCAGATAATTATTTGCTCACAAGATTTAACCAGGGAAGTGGGTGGGGGGCTCAGTATGATAAGAGATGAAAAATAAATTTTAAGTAAAAGTCATCTCCTGGATCTTGCTTCAAGGTGGGCTGCTCAGTGGGGATGTTGACCCTGTCTTTGAGTTGAGTTCCTAGGGCCTGGTGCAGGACACCAGGACTCTGGGGCTGAGGGGCTCACAGACTTCCCACAGCACCCTCCTGACTCTGGGAGGGACAGTCATAGTAAGTGAAAAAAGAAATGGAGCATAGCTCACTAAGGTTCAAGAAGGAGGCCCTGAGGAATATTCTAGAACAGGAGAGACCTGTCAGACTTAAGATTTCTGAGTCTTAAAATAAAATCTGCCACCTATTTCCAACGCCTAATCCGACACATAAGGTTCTCTGCTTTCACTCAGTGAGGGCTCTTTATTTCCTTTATTTACATGCATTCTCCGCCTCCCCCACCCCTTCCTTTAGGGACACTCCTTGGGATGAAATATTGTTTGCAATTTGTTCTTTCCCAGTTTGAAAAGATAAACACTGACAAACTGACAATTAAGAATACTCTGGGCTCCTTGAGGATAAACAGAGCCATCAGGAGAGGATCCCTCCCTCCTTCTTGTGGGCCTATAGATTCGTACTGTCAGTGCTCTCCCCAGGTGACACAGAACTCTGGGTGTCATTGTTCTTTTTCATGGTCACAGAGGAAACACTACAAAAGGAAAAGTCATGTAAGGACTGAATTGACACAGCCAAACCTGTGTGCAGCAAGCACACTGTGGGCGGGGTACCTCACATGGGGTCCAGGAAGCAGGCGGATCCAGAACTGGGGCAAAGGCAGAGGAAGGAGGAATGAGCAGAGATGGGATCACAGGAACTGATAAAAATGATACATGATGTTGTGTGCCTGCTCTCAAGGAAATATAATTGAAGCATAAATCCTGCTTAGGTTTGTCTCATTCGTCCCTCTGTGATGTCAGAACAATCTGACTGTGGCTACAAGCAGGTGATGGCTTCTAGGGCATGCAGGGCCAAAGTGTGACTCAGACCTGGCCAAGTCTGTCTGTCTTTGGTCATAAGGGAGGGACTCTGAACTGCCGTTGTCCAGAAAGTGGCCTAGGGGCTTCCATGAGCTACCTGCTCGAATTGGGAGTAAGACCCAGGACACCCTCCACCACCTGTCTGGCTTGGGACTCACTTCTGTTCTCCCTCCTGGTGCTGTGAGGGACTCAGTGGGCACAGAGCTGAGCTGGCCTGTCTATTGCCAGAGACTAGGATCCATGGGCTCCTCCAGGCTGCAGCCAAGACCCTTTCTCCCTGGCTGCCACTGGCTGCTGGACACACCAGTGGGAAGCATGGGCCACCATGGCCACACTCCCTGTCCAGGAGCAGTACTCTGCAAGTGTTCCATCCGGCTAGGCTCCTGTATCGCTGTGTAACATCCTGCATGTGCAGCCTTGTATTACAGAACGTGTAGGGGAACAAGTGTCTCAGAGAGCATCCCAGCTCACAGAATCCCCTGCAGGGCAGCAGCTCCTGCTAAGACCCTCTGTGTGTTTCACTGCAGCTCTGCTTTACAAAGGATGCTTTTCCAAATGATCCTTTCCACGTGCAGAGGTTCCAAGCCAGGGAAACATCCTGAAGAAAGGTATGAGGGCTTTAAATTTTCTCTTCTTCATAGTTGGGCATGGTGGCATGTGCCTGTAATCCCAGCAACTTGGGAGACTGAGGCAGGAGTATCACAAGTTCAAAGCCAGCCTCAGCAACTTAGGCCCTCAGCAATTTAGCAATACTTTTTCTCAAAATTAAAAAAAGTTAAGGGTTGGGGATATTGTTCAGTGATTAAACATCCCTGGGTTCAATCCCTGGGACTAAGAAAATAAATTCTCTCTCCCTCTCTCATCTTCCAACCATTTTGCACACCTATGTAGGGTCTGAGAGATGCTAAGCAATTCTGTCCTCTTAGGGGTGCCCACCTGCTGACCTTGGTCCTATCTACCTCCCCAAGAGTGTAGAGTGCAAGTGCAGAGGCCCTGGCTCGAAGAGGACCAGTAAACCCTGATTAGGCAGATATTACTCCAAAGTATTCCCTGAATACACAGAACAGGCTCCTGCCTCAGGACCTTTGTACTTGCTTTTTATCTGCAGCTCTCTTCTCTTGCCTCCAAAATACTGTATGTTCCATGTGGGTGGGGTTTTTATCTCTGATGGTTCAATGTTCTTTCCTCAGTATTAAGCACAAGGTAGATTTTCAATAAATATTTGTTGTGAGAAAAATAAAACAGGCCCTGGCTATGCAAAGAATAAGAGTGCTGTGTGTGTGTGTGTGTGTGTGTGTGTGTGTGTGTTGTTGTAGGCATGTGCACACATGTGGGAGTGAAGAGCTTACAAACAAGGGGACTTGTTCTAAACCGTGATGTTACTTCCTAGAGTAGGAGGGAGCCACCTCCAGTCATCTGCCAAGTCAGGAACAGCTCAGAAGGACATAGCCCAGCAGCCTCAGGGGCTGGGAAGTGCACCTGCCCACCCCTGGGCTCAGTGAGTGGTATCAAATTGTATCCAACTTCCTCAGCTGGGAATTCACACACCAATTTAAAACAGCAAGTGTTGGCAGCTGTAATAAATACTCCATAAACCATTTGTACTGTTTGACAGTCATGTTTGTGATCCTGGAGGATTGGCATAAAATAAATGAAGGTTAGTTACCATTTGGGAATGAACTGATTATCTTTTCCTCAGTATTGTAGGATCCCCATGTTATTAATGAGACAAGGAGTTTGTGATTAAATTTCAGCATAAAAGGGGAGTTTCCACCCTTTTCTATCAAAATAAAAATGAAAATTCTTTACATCAGAGGCTTCAAGTCACCTTCAGAGCTTTAAACCAGAAAAGGGTTTTTTTTTAGGCAGGAGGATTGTGAGTTCAAAGCCAGCCTCAGAAACTTAGTGAGGCCATGAGCAGCTTAGTGAGACCCTGTACCAAAAATAAAAAATAATAAAGGGCTGGGGATAAGGCTCAGTGGTTGAGCATTCCTGGGTTAACTCCCCAATAACAAAACAAAAACAAAAACAAAAAAAAAACTTGGCTGAGCATCTACACCTTGTACCAAGTGTTTGGCACATGCCCATGAGGCAGGAATGCTAGCTCTATGCCTAGTTCCCTCACTTTGGAATCTGCTGAGAGATGTGCACTTTGGGCTTGCAAAGAGATAGGCTGGGATGTTATATCACATTAACCCTCTTTGTACAGAACATGAAGCTTCTTAGAAGTAACAAGTCTAGGGTATATGAGGTGCTCAGTGATATGACAGGCCTGGGGTGCTAATGTCCAGCAGAGAGCCATATCCTTTCCAGGTGCAATACCCTGAGGGCTGATATGCCCCTCCCTTTCAAAGCTGACTTTCCCTGACTCCTTTTCTGTAAGGTGTCAAGGTATCAGACATGTAGAGCTATATTTCCACCACAGTGCCACCAAGTGAGGCAGGACAAGGAGAGAAGGACAGGACCTGACGTCTGCCATATGCTGGACACTTGGTATCATCTAAGATTCACATGGACCCTAAGGTTTCACAGTTGAAGAAACTGAGGCTTGGAAGGATTAAGCATCCATCCACGTTCCCCCATGTTCAGGGGCAGGGCCAGGTCTGTAGTTAGAAACTGTCTATGTGGACCAAGGACAGGGCCGGATATGGTGAGATGCTGCAAGCCCTGACAAAAGGTGACCTGGGGTGAGGTGAGTTCTGGAGTCAGGAAATCCCAGTGCCCTCCCTCCGTGAACAGGCCTGCATGGTCACGTAGAGAGGTCGCACCAATTTGCACCAGGGCACTAATGTCCTTGGCCTTTTCGTCTTTAAATTGTTTCTGTCAGATGAGTAATCTTTCTGGTCTCAAGATTTCAATTCAGCCTCTAGCTGTATGTTGCTGGTGAAACCAGAATGTAAATAAGCCTGACTTCACCTTAAAAAAATCTCTCCTCCTCTACTTTTTTCCCCTCTGAGTGCCTCAGTGGTGAAACCAAAAGCAGATGGATCTGCCGGGTGGTTTTCCTGTGCGAGGCATCTGTGTATCTGGCATGCAGCTCCTGTGGGGTGGGGCATTGGTCCGGGTGGGGAATGTGTCATTCTGCATCTGCTTTCCCTTCTGAGTGACTCAAGAGAATGCATCCGGTGGGCCACACTGGAAGAATGATTTGTGCTAGGAATGGCCCCTGGGCTTCTCTCTACCTGCAGCTGTCAGCCTGCCTCCTGCACTGGTTGATTCCTGGTTCCAAGTGAAAGCCACAGAGCCTTCACTCCTCACCTCCCCTTTCCCTCTGGTGTCCCTCAGTTGTTCTGCCCTGCAACTGTGGATGTCCCTTTGGCTGAGCTGCAAAATATCTATGAGTTCAGTGTGCCAAGTGAGTCCTCATGGGTATGGAATGGGGAACAGGAAAGTGCACCTGTTGGTGGCATCATTCTTACACTCCTGTCTCCCACTCTCCATTTCATTCAAAACACTTGGAAGTGCAACCCAGGAATCCACAGAGAGCTCATGGTCTCCCTACACATCTAGATTACCTGGTCTGCCCACCATGATCAGACATCACCTCTGCAGACTCTCACACAGAGGTTTGAACTAAAAATACCTTTTATAATGGCAAATGTATGATCGTTTGGCTCAATCAGCCTTCTTCATCACGGCTCTATACCCTGTGTGTGGTTTTGTTCCAATCATAAAAAGGCTCCTCTTGCAAGCAGGTGGCTGAGGAAAAGACAGCTCTCCTGTGGGCAGGGGCAGTCCCTGAAGGTTCCCCGCTGGGCCCATAGTCAGGGGTTGGATATCAGCCCCAGGCTGCTGTGCCTGGAGCCTTGGGGCAGTGCACAGGCTGAACAGGCTGGCAGCTGTGGTGCCTGTGTCCACGTGCAGCCACTTGGAAATGTCCGTGCATGTCCTTTGCTCACCCATACTACTTGTATCTCTAGCAAGATCTTCCCTGGCTGTTAACTGCTTGCAGATTTCCCTTCCGTTCTAATCATGGAATGAATCAGAGCTTTTTAGTGCCTTTGCTCATTTCATACCCTTTCTCCTCTAGATGGTGACTTGCTCCCATTTCTCCTAAACTAAGTAGATGATTCTTTCCCATTCCTCCCAGAGAATTCTCTCCAGCTAGTCTCTTCTCCTTCCTCTTCCATCTCTCCCCCTTCCATTCCTGCTTGGGGCCCCAGCTCTCCCCTGGGAAATGGGAACAGTCAGTTCTTCTGTTCTCAGGCTCATTCCTTTGCTCATGCTTGATTGCATCTTTCTGATACTCCAAGGGTGGGAGCACAGAAGGGATGACCTAGAGGCTGGGACTGATGCACAGAATGGCTGGCCTCCAGACACTTCTTGAGGCAGTGCTTGTAGTCTCACTGCTCCATGCCGTGCCCCAGCCTTAGCAGAGACTCATTTTACCAGGTCCTATTGCACTGCAACTACACTGATCCACCCCACTGCAGTGCAGAGCCAGTCTGTTTCATGAGTTTGTGAATCCCTTCCTGATTTGGGCATGGCTTGATAACCAGTCTCCTCCCTGCTTCCCAGATAGTGGGGCCCTCATTGTCATTAAGGGTGGTTTGGTGGCCTTTGAGCATCAAGACACCTGGTCTGTGAGGTGGCCCCAGCTCATTACACAAAGCCTGTCTCACATGACCAGTGTTGGGCCACCAGATTCAAGGACCCAGTCTACCCCAAGTCTGCCAGCTGCTGCTTCTCTTGGACTTCCCTTTCTGGTCTGCAGACCAACCCTTCCCTCTGCTGCCCCAGTTCTTGAGGTTCCTGCTGGTGGCATCTGAGGAGCCAGCTGCTGCAGGCAGTGCTTGTTTTTCCTGACAGGTGATGTGTCATACTTTACTGTAAGTATCTTTCTTCCAGGGAAAGCTGACATTCAGTTCCAGTAGCATGGCCCTAACATCCAGGAGTTAAGAGTTGTCCTCAGTGCACAGGCAGATGAGCCAGCACTGGCGAAGGCTGGGGTCCTCCCTGATGCTAGGCTAGGTCATGTGCCAGACCTGGTTTGTCATCTGAAGCCTACCCTGCTCCTTCCGCTCCAGCATGTAATGACCAGCATTGATCACTTGAGATGTTTTACACTGCTGGGGGTGCTAGATGGGACATCAAGCTCTGCCACTTCTTTCCCCATCCCCTATCAGCACTGCTTAGCCATATGGGCTTCCTCTGCTCTCTCCCTAACTGCTTGGTCCTTCATGCCTCGCTTCATGCCCATGGAGAAGTGGAGGGAATCAAATCCTCCAGCACCAGAGATACCCCTCTTACAAATACTCTTACCAACTTTCACCCTCCAGAGGAATCATCTCTGACCTTCAGTGTGGCTTCAAGCACCAGATGCTCACATATCTGGCTCTTAAGAATCATAATAGGTTTAGCAGACAAACCCAAGAGCCAGAGAGAATTACCAGAACAACCCAGTAAAAAGGGATGGCTTGGTCAATATCTCCACAGAGGAGTGGCACCTTCATATACTGGGTGGGCAAACTGAGTCCCCTTCCTGTTTGACAGGGCAATGGAAACCTTGGGAAATCAGTGCCATGGGAACCTTTTATGTGCTAGAAAATGGGGCAAAGGGAAATAACCTGCCACCAACCAAAAGTCCTAGGAAACAAGGCCTCTTCATCACCAAGGCTTGGGTTTCAAAGCACATGATTTGGCTGTAAAGGTCAAAGCCATGCAGTAATGAGGATTATGGATGAGGGACCACTGGAGTTATTGCTTTACTGATCCCTATGCTATCCCACCTGTTTCCTCTCCTGAAGTCCCAAGGCCATCAACCCCTGTAGACTCCTCTGCATACTGTTGTGGTTATTTTTGTGAAGATAGCTCATCCCATGTTCAAGTGCAGATTTTTTAATATGACTTACAGATTCTGTTTTGGGAAGAGGAGTCAAATAAGGATCAATTATTCCCCTGTGTGAGGTATATGCTGTCAGTATTCTTGGGATCACTAGCTTCTCAGAAGTAAAGAAGATGAGTCAGGTTAGCTCCCCTACTTGATAAAATGATGAGGTCAATCTGATCTTTGGTTTCCCCAGGCATAACACAAAAATGTGATTTCAGTGCTCATGTTTACAAAATGAACCAAGCATATTGCTGCAACGTATGGGATATTTCCAAACCTGTGCCTGCTACCCATACAGAAAACAAAGAAATGCACAAACTGAGCTTGTCATGGCCAGTCACAAGGCCACATCCACTATGATTCATTTGCTCTTTAGATGACCACTATGTCATCTTCCTACCCAAATCCTTTTTATTCTGAGAAAAAACATTATCTGACTTGAGTCTCCCTTTGTGTTACACAGACGGATGTCTCAAGTTGGAGATAGCTACACCTTTGAGGTGAGGCAAGAAGGGAGAGAACAGAGAGCTGGAGGCACTGTTCCCATGGCAGAGGGGATGAGGGAGGAAGAGGACCCTCCGTGCTCTGCACTAAAGTAAGGAGCCATCCAGGACACAGTGATGCCTCTAGAGAATATCCAGAATGTTCACAGTTTAGGTCACAAAGACAAAGCAGCCTTCTCTGGTGACTGACCTGACATGTGAGAGTAGGGGTACCCAGGAAGGGGTGCCTTTGCCTCTCAGGGACAACAGGAAGTTGCTGAGAGCCTGTGTACAGGCAGTTAGCTAGTTGTAGGGATTCAAAATGAACAATCTCATCACCCTGGCCTGATCCCTGCCTTTCATTTGGGGAAGTACATTAGGGCCATATACTGTGAACCTAGGCCTTCCTTGGGGATGCCACCCCGCATCCAATTCTTCAAGAAGACCCCACCTATCTTCACGAAGTGCCCCAACTTTCCTCAAAGCCTCCTTAGCCTCTGCTGGAGTGAAATTGCCTGAGTACTACTGTTGACCCTGAGTATCCAAGGGGATTTGGTTCTAGGAGCCCCTTAATCAGCAAACGCTTAAGTCCCTTATATAGAATGGTGCTTTATTTGCATTTACAACCTACACATGTCTTCCTGTAGACTTTAAATCATTTCTACATAATGATTAATGAATGTAATGCCTATACATCCCTTCATGTACGTGGATTCAGTCAGTACTTAGTGCATGACAAATTCAAATTTGGCCTCTGGGAAATTTCTGAAAATTTCTTCCCCATCCTTCTCTTCCCTTTTGTCAGTGCTAAAGATTGAATCCAGGGCTTCACACATGCTAGGCAAACACTCTACCAATGTACTACATCCCCATCTGGCTAGAAAACTTTCATCCATGTTTCTTTGAACCCAAGGATGTCAGAACACACAGATGTGGTAGGATTGACTGGATCTTTTGTCCAGTGTTGGTAAAAATGTGAATTTTAACCTAAAGATATCTAGTTTACTAATCTATGTCCCCCTGGGGAAGCTAGGTGAAAACTGGCTAAACTTCAAATTGCTTTCCCTTATTCAATTCACAGCAAGGAGAGCAAGTAAAGGGAGGGTCCTTTGGCACTTTCTTAGCTACCACTAGACAAAGGTTGACATCTTAACTTGGCCTAAACAGCTAGGTAAGAGTGTACTAGGTCAGTTAAGCTACTTCTAGGAAACCTTTGAAGACTGGCAAGTTTTTTTCTCCACAATCATTTTTTCCCCTGCCTAAAATACTTCCATTCTGCAACCACACAGGCTCTGAATGTCCCTCTGACCTATCCCAGATTGATGGAAATTTCTGTCCTCAACATTTTGTTTGCCTAATTCATGCACTCCACCTTAAAAATCCACTCAGGAGACTGAGCTCATCACCAAATTAAAGACCAGAAGGCTGTCTAATTCTTCAGAACACTATTTAGATGGGAGAATTTTTAAACTGCACGTATAGAAAGCTATAATTTAACAGAGCAGATTTTCTAAACAAGATAAGTGTCTCGTTTCCTAGCAGTGATTCATTGGGTTATATTTGGGGCTGGTATGCAGCTGGTCCACACTGAGATGGCACTCACAGTGGATAAACACTCGCTCTGTCTGAGTAGTCATAACTAGCTGCTGCCCCAAGCTCCAGAGGCCACTGGCCATTCCTGACCCTCCCTGCTTCCCTCCCTGGAGCCAGTACCAGTCTCTGAGTCCTGCTCAGTGCTATGGCTGCTCCTTTCCTGACAGACTAGTACCAGTGTTGTCCCATGTTTTGAACATTCCATTTGTTTATTATAACTGTCCTTGTGACAATGACATTAAAGTCCCTGATGGACTTTTGTTTCTACACTCTCCTTTGGGCAGTATTATCAGATGAACATAATTGAAAAACCGGAAAGAAACTACATATGTCAGTGCGAGATGCAGAGGGAACCGAGCACACTAGAGGGGCAAATGCAAGGTAGCAGCTCACACGTTGAGTGGCAGCTGGACTTTGGGAGATGTGCCCTGCTCTCCAGCCACTGCAGCAGCTCGTGGGACAGCCGTTGGGATGGGACCAGCTGAGGAAGAGTCCTGAAATCAAAGAAGAGACAGGAGTGAGAGGGGACATTCCAGCCAAGGGAGGAAGACAGACTAGACTGGGTCAGCCTGGCAAAGGCATCCAGGTACACTTATCTCAGCTGCTTGACCCTCTGTTCTCCCGGGTATTCAGGCTGCACTCAACAGGGCTGTTGATTATGTTGTTTTGGCTCATTGGAGGGAGTCTGGAGGCCCAACACACCTGTCCCCAGGCATCTTTCAAAGAGTCCCTTTTGAGTAGCACACCATGGTCAACATGGGAGAAGACCATATCAGGTGGCCTAGCTTTATTTTTAGAACTTGAATTAATTATTCTCATATCTGTTAAAGAAAATTCAGACAAAACATTTCATACTACAAAACATAAACTTATTTAAGTTGTGGGGAGCTAAAGATTAATCTCTAAGGAAAGTTGGTCATTTGCTAGTGGACAGTAGAAGGCTGCAGAGTGACCAGGATTTACAGAGCATAGCACCTGCTCCCAAGACCCTGCAGGGCTCAAGTCTTCAAGGGTTCCTCATGCAGGACATGAACTGAGGAACAGTCCAGTTCAAGGTGGCACCTTTAGGTACATAAACTATGCTCTTTGGTGTTAAAGGTGGCATGGGGAATCTGGATAGTCTGATGGTCTTGCCAAGGAAATTACTGCCTGGAGAATCTGTAGACTAGCCCATGTTCTTCCAAAGTCCCCTTGCCACCCGCTAATCTGTCCTGCTCCCATTCCCGCTGGGATAGCTGACTCATCTTCCTGTCAAAAGGTATCAGGAGGCATGGTGGGTTGAATTGTCCCTCTCAAAAGATAGGTTAAAGTCCTCATCTGGTCCCCGTGAACATGATCTGATTTGCAATAAGAACCTTTTCAGAAATAAGGTAAAAATACCAAGAAAAGAGTATCTTTGATTAGAGTGAGCCCCAAATTCATGACACAGAAAAGAACAGAGACAGAGGGGAAAGAAAGTCATGGGACCATGAAGGCAGAGACTAGTGATGTGTCTACAAGTCAAGTAAGGCCAAGGATTTCTGGCAGCCTCTAGAGCCACACATTTCTCCTCAACCTCTGGGAGGACAGCTTCATTTTGGACTTCTGGCCTCCAGAACTGTGGGAATAATTTCCTGTTTCTTGAAGCCACTCAGTTTGTGGTACTATTATGGAAGCCCCAGGAAACAATACAGAGGGAGATGTTAGGGTGCCTGGTGGACAGTGGGGATCCATTTCCAACACTGAGGCAGCCAGCCAGCATCTACTCCGTTCGAGGACCCCATAAAGGAACAGAAGAAGGATCCTGACAGTCACTAGAGCCAGATGTCTGTGGCACCTTAGCAGAAGGCAGGTTGGGTAGGGGGCTGCCCGTGACTCTGGCTGAGAAAGGCACATGTGTTACTGGTGGTGTGTCCTCAGGTGGGAGAGGTCACTAGAAGCAGAGATCACAGAAATGGGAAGAGAGAATCACCTGAAAAGTGCCTTGTACATTGATTAGACTCACTACGTTCTTAGCTGAAAGTGTCCAGAACCAAGGGAGCTTGCTTCTCACAAACTCTCTGATGAATTCTGACCTTGCTCAACTGATGGCCTCCATGGCTCCAGGCCACCTGCTCATCCTGCCCTGGTGGTCACTTCCTCCTGACCAGAAATCATGAACAGTGCCTGCAGCCACAGCACACATGCAATCTCTACCAAGTCCAACTATTCCTCCTTCCCATTTAACCAATGGAGCACCTGGTAGTGAGAGCATGCAACTGAGAGATGCAGCTTCCTCACATCTCCAAAGTAACCCTCCAACAACTTGCCATTCCAATTCCTACACAAGCGAGGGGTCATGTGATTTTTCTTTTTCAAAGTCTACTGAGAAAGAACAGTGGGTTTCTCAACATAGCCCCCCTCACAGAGCTCATCCCTGAGGCTCACAGGCATGGAAAGGCTATGTGGGAGCTGGGTTAGAAGTCGGGGGCCATTCCTTCCTGTAGACAGAATCTAGGGCCTGTTTACTCTTCACACTGCCCTCTCATTTGGGAGAGCCAGACACTAGAAGGCATTCCCCATCTAGGCCACAACCATTCTCCTTCCAGACAGTTTCCACAGTCAGTCTTGGCTCATCCTCCAGGGACTTCAATGAGGGCTGGAGGGAGTCGGAAAGCCCAGGAAGGAAGGAGGAAGGGAAGATGAAGAATGCTGCCACCTTGGTCTCCAGCTCTGGCTCCCCAGGGCCTCTGCAAAAAGGGCAGACCTCCCACCCTTGGCATTCTATCCAGGAGGCTGGATAGAGTGAGCAAGCCAGACCGGGAAAGCTGACCAGGGATGCCAAGGCCAGCCACTGGTGGCGGCAGCTGGGGCAGGAGGGGAGGGCTCATGAAATGTCTCTGGTCTTCACCCTAAGACCCTGAAAGTCCCTGAAAGGAAGCAGTAGAAAGGTAGTCACTGCTCAGATCTACTACCTTATGGGGGAAACTCAGCTTGGATCAGGGACAGTGGAGCAGGAGAGAGGAGGGATGCTCTGAATATTAGGGGCTGGGAATGTATATAATCCTCACCCATAAACAGATATTTTTAAATCACCAGTTTACAAAATGAGGAAACTGAGGCACAGAGAAGTCAGATAGATGGCTCACATTTACACAGCCAGCAAGTATGCAAGGCTGGGCTGAAACTCTGGGAGGCTGGTACTGGAGCCCACTGATAACATGCCACTCCATCTGTAGTTGTGTACAACAGATTTACTGTCTTAGTGTTCTCAAAGCTATAAGTCCTAAAGGCAAGGTATCACCATGCTGTGCTCCTCCTGGAGGCTCTAAGGAGGTCCCAATTCCTAGTCTTTCCAGCTTCTAGAGCCATCTGTGTTCCTTGGCTGTGTCCCCTTCCTCCACCTTCAGAGCCTGCAGCATCACACCTCTCCCACCCCCATCTCAGCCCCCATCATCTCATTCCCTCTTTGACTCTGATACATCAGCCACTTACAGGACCTTTGGGATTATACTGGGCCCACCCAAATCACCCTGGATCATCCACCCATCTCAGAATCTTGGTCCCTTGCCATGTGCAGTAACACATTCAATCTGTGTGCCAGAGTAGTTCCAACACAGTCAGCTTCAAATCCTAGTTATCTGGGCTTCTCTCTATTCAAGGAGAGTCACAGACAGACAAAGAAGAGGGAAAAATCCAGGTGACCCAGCAGTTTCATATTAAGATCTAAAATAATTGGACAATTCAGAATAGAAATACGAACAGGATTTCACTGCAGAACTATTTATAAAATGAATAACTCAAACTACTAGAACTCAAATGTCCCACAGTAGAGAGTTGAGTGGCCAATGAGAACTCCAGACACTGTGTTGTGCTAGGATCGACAGGGATGGGACATGAAATGGAAAAGGGGTCAGAGAAGTGGATATCAAAGATTACCTCATTTGTGTAAAAGATGTCTGTATTTTCATGGTGAAGTCTGGAAATTTACATATGAAGGGATAACACTGATCCTTTGGGGAACTGGGATTTGGAATAACTTTATTATTTTCAATCTGACTAAAACACTGGGGTTGATGGTGAGTCCATGTCTTCCTGAGTCACACATGACATCTTTGTGATGCTGCTGGGAGCTGATGAGAAGGTCTGGGGGTGATGCTGCAGCATCGGCATGGGAGCTGGCATTCACATGGTCAGGCCCAAGTGGCAGTGCACAGTAACAGGATAGTCACCTGGGCAGCAGGAGGATAACTGGCTCAAACCAGTCCCATGACACTTTCCTTAACATGCTCCCAGCCTCCAGGAACAGTCAGAACAGCACTCCACACACAGAGCACCAGCCAGTACAGAGTTGGAGACTGCACAGAGCCTACCCGAATCTGCCCTAGTCTGGCCAGAGAATCTCCACTTTCCCAATGTGCCCAATGGCCTTGAGCTACTCAAGTCATAATTCAATAGAAGGGATAATAACACATCTGGCCAGGAGAGACCGAGAGATGGATTTTCATCTGCTGGGCACAGGCAGAAGTCCTGGTTAAGAGTGTGAACTTTGCTGACATGTCTCATACCACAGCAGCATGAAGGCTCAGGACCCCATCTTTACACCATCACCCTCCTCCCCTGGGTGAACCACATATCAAGCACCCCACAGGGCAGATGTCAGGAGGCTCAGGAGGACTCAGTAAGGAGTGCCCAGGACTCAGTGGTAGGAGCAGCCACAGGGCCCCATTTATGATATCGCAGCATCAACTGCTAAAACACTGACTGTACTGAAACAGCATAAGAGAGGAATGTTCTTGCACTTTTTCCGGAACTCTTGCCCTCAAGTTGGAACTTGATACAACAAATACATAGGCATTCACACTTGCACATTAAGTAGAACTGGAAAGCAGGAGCAGAAAAATGTACTTGTGGACTTGTGGACGTGTATTTTTCCCAAGATCAAGAGAAGACCTAAAACTGATGCTCTAAGGGCTAAGTGAAGATACTCTGCAGCACTGCCCAGAGTGGGAGTGCTTCAGAAGTCCCACTGGGTGGCAGCAATACCAGGTGGGCTCTGCCCTTTGGAATACAAAAACTAAATGTGTGAAAAGAATGGTGGTAGCCAGTCATGACTTCACCAGACAGATGGAGTTTGGTCCTCCTATGAATCAGATTCTCATCTTTGTCACCCTCAATGCCAGAATGGGAACAACGCTTTTGGGAGCAGGAAGTATGGAGTTCTCCCACTGAGCAGCTGAGCTGTGGCCTAGTGGGAACCCCAGCTGTTTTTCATGACTGCCAGGATTGTGGGGCCTGCTCAGGGGTCTGCAAGGCAGCCGGCTGGTGCTGTCTTCAGCAGAGATTGCAGGGACAGAATAATTCTGACTAGAAATTCTGTAGTAAAAGGCACTGCAAGGGTTTCCAAATCACCAGCACCATGCTATGCCTCTGGCATGCCATAGGGCACTCTCCTAATCCACTTTCAAACCCTGTTATGGTTTGAATGTGAGGTGTTCCCCCAAAAGCTCATGTGAGACAATCCTGGAAGGCTGAAGTGAAAAGATTGGGTTAAAAAGCCTAAACCCAATCAGTGAGTTAATCACCTCATAGGGATTAACTGGTAACTGTAGGCTGGTTGGATGTGGCTGGAGGAGGTAGGTCATGGCGGGGATGCCTTCGGGGTATATATTTTGTATCTGGCATGAAGTCTCTCTCTCTGCTCCCTGGAGCCATGCCTTCCACCATAATGTTCAGCCTCCTCTAAAGTCCCGAGGAAAGAAGCTGGCCATCCATGGACTAAGACCTCTGAAACTATGAGCCCCCAAATAAACTTTTTCTCCTAAAATATTTCCTATCAGGTATTTTAGTCACAGCAGTGAAAAAGCTGACTAAAACATACTCCTAATGAATAACTTCTGAGATATTTATAAGGGCTGTCTTGAAGCACACAGTATACAAGAAGTAAGAAAATTCCAGTTTGAGATCAACTGTGACACGTATCAGGGGCCCTTACCTTCCAGCTCTGACCATGTTGCATAAGGCTTCCTGGGTCCCTAACATGGATCTGGCTTCCTCTTAACAGCAAGAGGCCTCTCTGACTCTACATAGATTTTTAATGGCTTAATTTTACACGATTCCAGGTCTTAAGGGGTTAGTGAGGACCTAGCAGGAGTGAGGGAGTCAGGCAGTAATAAAAATAAGGAGAAGGGACTCTGATTGCTTTGGAATAAAAACATTGGGGAATGCCGCCCTAGGATAGACATCTATCCTGGCTCCAAGAGCAAGTGATGGAAATCTCTTTAATTTCAAAGCCAAGTCCAGCACTATTCACCCTGCCCTTTTGCAGGAAAGCCCATTAACTCTATTAAAGCAGGTCTGCATATTCTTTGTAAAAAAACTCCAAAAGGGTCACACATCAGGATCCTACCCAGGCAGGAGAACCCATAAATTTTGGAAAGCTGGCCAACCATGTAGGTGGCTTGATTCTCAGACTCGCTGACCCTGTAGAACAATAATTCAGCAATCCCTTTGGGTATAATGTCTGAAAATACAGGTCACGAGCATTTAATAATATGAGCCCAGAATCAATTGGGAGGAAACTTGCAGCATAAGATGGCGGGGTAAGTGAGGATTCCCTCCTCAGATGGAATTTACCATAGTGCCTGCAATGAAAAGCCCACTAATGCTGCCCAGGTGGGCACATTTGGAGAGCCCACAGTGTTCTCCAAAGGTGGCTCAGGGGCCAGAACTTGACATGTCTGTGCAATGCCCAGAAGCCAGGAAAGTCCCTGGCTCCTACACTTCCTTTCTCTCCCTGAGAAAGAGGCCACAAGTGGGTGCACACCCTGGAGCAGCTGGTCAGTAAGAACTGGGCTGTCTTTTTTGACAGTGACCTGATTAATGAAATTATAGCCTTCATACATTACCGGCGTCAGTGGTTTTCCCATTCTAAATCATCAGGTTATTACCAACGCTGGAGGTCCCTTGCTGCAGTTCAGTGGGCCTCTAAGTAGTTGCAGGGAACCAGGTCATATTATTTGCTGTTGGGATTAATAAGAAGGAAAAATGGGGGTATGGGGCTTGGCAGGTGGTATAGGGTCTCAGAACTACTTTCTTTAACACTGGCACAGGCGAAGACCCTGAGAAGAAACATCTCCTAATTTTAATTTTTAATGTGAGTCCAGAAAGCACTGTCATCACCCCAAGGAGCAGTGAAATGAGCATGTTTTATTTATCACTGGCTACCATTCCATTACGCATAGTGTAAATCAGACCCTTATGAACTTGCCTCCTAAAGAAAACTTCAGAATAAAACATTTATGGCCTGGTTCCTCTGCTTGGTTCTGCAAAGAACGGCAAACTGCTTGTGTTGCCAGAGGCCCAGTGGGCAGGGCAGAGGCCCAGGAGGCTGACTGTACAAGAGGGCTGCTCAGTAAGAGGAGACTGGCTAGCCTTTTGCCCACCAAACTTCTGCCATTACTTGCTGTCTAAGATGGAGGCTAAATTCACCTCCACTACTGACGGGCCATCCTCCCTGACCCCACCCCAGGTGCTTTAGGTTTGCTTCTTTTCTACTGTATGCTGGAGCAGCCGAGCTGTTGACTTGATTGTCTGGGCCTAGTGCCAACAAACTCAATCTCACATCTGGCCCAGGGCCCTGACCATGCTTCTATTTTTATGAATAAAGTTTTATTGTTAACCAGACACATCTACCCATTTACATTGCCTCTAGCTGCTTTGACCCTGCAAAGACAGAGCTCTATAGATGTGACAGAGCCTACATGGCCCACAAAGTCTAAGATATTTATCTCAGGCCCTTTAACTACAAAATATTTGCCAATCCCTGTTCTAAGAGTATATAATGAAAGCATGGACTACCAGTTTCTGCCCCTATCTTACTGGAAAATAATGTGGACCAACAAACCACAGCTGTGGCCAATAGCTTAACAAGGCACCTCATGACATCATTAAGGAGAACGAACCAAAGAGGGAAGATGGCACCTGAAAACTGCTCCAGTTTGGGAAGTAACAGTCTCAAAATGCCAAGGATGGAAGACAAAGGCTGTAAAGGAAGTTACAGGACCTATTTCACACCTATCTGGGGCTTCACGAGTGTCAACTTTGAACCAACTGATTCTAACTTAGGACCTTTTTTTTTTTGTCATTGAATAGGGTCATATTGTCTACTCATAGCTTCCCTTCCTAGATTTCTTTTCTTTGTATAACAGCCAGTTTGCTGGGTCCCTGTGTGATTCCATAAGACCAAAGAAATTTCATCTGGCTTTGCACAAATTATACCACTTTGATTTGCATCCAATGACTTGACTGTTCTGCTGTCAAACTGGGATGGTTGCACACGCCTGTAACCCCAGCCACTGAGGAGGCTAAGACAGATCACAAATTTGAGGCCTGCCTCAGCAATCTAGGGAGAACCTTGGCAACAAACAGAAGGCATCTCCTACACTGGCAGAGGCTTCAGGAGGCATGGGCTGTTTTTCAATTCTAATTCAGTGTGTCTGACTCTGGGGTCTCTGGAGAACTACGCTCTGCTCAGAGAAACTCACCGTCTCATCTTGCAGATTGGCAATGAAAGGATGTTAGAGGGAACACTGTGGCTAACACCAGTCTGGGTGTGAGAGCTCAGAGGGCACATGGGGTCAGGGGAGGAAACTGGGACTCTGGTCCCCCATCCTGCCTCCAGATGATCCCATAAGGTGAGAAGACAGGTGTTCCAGAGCTCAGCATGGAGTAAGGAGGAGACAGAAGACTCTGAAGGCAGGAGAGAGGAGTGAGGCAGCAAGGGGCAGGGGTGTGTGGCAAGGGTGATGTGGGGAAGGTTCTTAAATTCCTTATCATGCTTCCATCCAGGAATAAAGTACACCTTTGTACCTAAGCAATGAGACATGGACAATCCTGGAAGAAGTCAACTTGTGATCTTTGGTGTCTTTTCTAACTTGGTTTCTTTCCATTTTCCTCATGCTGATCCACAGTCCTTCCTACTTTCCACCCTCTGTGGCATAGATTCTGTCCTCAGGTCCAAGCAGACCCTGTGTGTCCCTAAGAGGCTGGGATCCATGACAATTACCTCCCTGATTTCATGTGGGAGCTGCAAAAGGACCAAAGAAAGCAGTAAGGCACCTGGCACTCCTGGGCCAGCAGGTGCTCACAGGTGCTCACCTACACCAAGGGGAAGCCTCCCTTGATGTGTCCCTTTCTTTTCTGCCAGTGGATGGTCCCAAGGCATGGGCAGAAATCTGCAGTATGACTTCTATCTTGCCCTAGCAGGAAAATAAAAATGCTGTTGGCACCTGACACTGCAAGTGAAATGTTTGGCACTCAATAAAAATAGAATCAGAAGGCTTGGTCTTGGGCAGCCACAGCATTCTCTGTCCCCAATTACAGGCCATGGCTACTAAATCACAGACACAGCTACTTCCAGAATCGCAGGAAAACAAAATCTGTGGGGCCAAATCTTCACCATGGGATTTTCTGTATTCAGTTGGGTTCATTCTGTAACTTTGTTGGTGGTGGTGGGGTTTTGGGGGGGTTGTTTTTTGTTTGTTTGTTTTTGCTTACTTAGAACGCATGTAATTAAATTCATAACTTCTAAAATGATTTTTTAAAAAAATAAGCCCTGATGCTCGGTCACACAGGCAGCTCACGCTCTGCAGGTGAGCGTGGAGCCAGGAGACTGCAAAGCCAATAAGCAACTGCAACAAAACAGCCTCAGAACAAGAGGCCTGGGGCAGCCAAGTCTGTCATTTTCTTCAGCTCTTCCCTAGTACTTCCTCCCACTTGAAGCATCCTATCTGTCCAACCCCTGGCAGAGATAAGACCCAAACAAGGGGAGCTGCACCTGCAGAAAATGGCAGCTGGTGATGCATTTTAAAGATGCCTGGGAGCTTCCACAGGGAGTTCTCCTAATTTACTTCTCAGACACAGAGATACTTGAGAAATGTTCTTTTGATGTTCTCCCCGCTGAATTTCAAACACTTCCCCTTCTACCAATTTTAAAGGGCATTTTCCCCATCTCTAGGGGCTGCTGTTTTGAAACTGATCTGTAAGCCATGAGGCTCTTAGCAGCTGAGAGGTGGGTGAGGCTGAATGAAGAGGACGGCTCCTAGCTGGCTGGGAGCAGGCCTGCCTTAGCTGGCACTCTGGAGTTTACCTATGCAGGACTGTGAGTCCTGCAGAACCTGCGCACACCACATGGGCAGTCTAAGGACAGCCATCAGATAATCTGGGCTTTTTACAGATGTCAGCTCTTCCTCGCATCATCTTTTGCAAACAGCTGCTCCCTCCAAAAATCCCAAACTTCTGTGTTCAGCATAAGGACTTACAGGTGGAGCCAGGACTCAGGAAATAGTGTTCAGGCCACTGGTGACCAGCACTTGGGTTCTCCTAGAAGCTCCATTAGACTATGCATTGCCACCCTCTCAAGGAGGGCAGAACTGTGAAACTAGCTTTGCCTAATGAAAGCTGAGCAGAAGTGATATGTCCCCTGCATGAAGAAGTCTCGGGGGCCACTGCACTGTTGCCACATTTCAGCCCTGCCTGGTCCCTGGAGACATCATGCATTGGGGGTCAGCAACTGTTTTTTGTAAGGACCCCATAATAGTTACTTCAGGCTCTGTGGGTCACACCATCTCTGTCACAGCTACTCAGCACCTCTGCAGTGGCCTAAAAATAACTACAGGTGTTATGCAAAGGATGGGTGTGGCTGCATTCTGAAAGAGCTTTGATTTAACAAAACAGGCAGTGGGCCACATGGCCTGTGAGCATTTGACAGTGCCTTGGGGTAAGGACACTATAGAGCTAGGCCCTGAGCTGCCTGTGATTCACACAAGTATGAATGGTAAACCAACTCAGTGCTTTATGTCCCCAAGAGTGACAGAATGTTTGATACATGGCATCACTCATGCTGACTGATGCAGAGTGCTCCACAGTGAACTCATCCATGAGGAATTTTAGAGGAAATTCCTCTAAAATGTAAGTACAGTCAAGTGGTGCATAACGACATTTTGGTCTGTGATGTACTGCATATAGGATGATGGTCCCTATAGCCTGAGATCCATAACTACCATAGCAGTGCAAGACATTCCCCACATGTCTGTGGGAATGCTGGTATAAACACACCCACACCTACTATGCTGCCAGACGTATAAAAGGAGGGCACATATAATTATGTACAGTATATAATACCTGTTGACGATAATAAATCACTATGTATTTACTTTTTACAGTACTCAGAATTGTGTTTGTTTTATGTATGTACTTTTTATCAATATGTTAGAATATACTCCTTCTGCTTATTAAAAAAATGTTTTAAAACAGCATGTTGTGCTACACCAGCAGCAATCTCAGGTATCTTGTGTTTTATTGCGTCTCCTGATCACAGTGAGAGACCCTATTGAGGGAGTGACTCATTCCTTCTAGGTTTCTGTAAGCACATTTGTAGGATGACAAAATCAACCAGCTAAGAATTTCTCAGAATACATCTTCATCTGTCAATAATTGACACGTGACTTGCAATCATTTCCCAATTTGATCCAATAAATTTGATAAACAAATATCTGAATTTTTAATGGAGTCAGTCCAAATAGCCTTCCCCCTCCTTTCCCTATGACACCCCTCCTTCTCCATCAGAAAGCAGACATGTCATTTGCTATTCCATTATTCACAAATAGTTGAGCTGGCCCTCTGACCTCTTTGAAGAATGGGGAGAAAGAATTCCTAGGGGTACAACTGTGAGCAGGACAGCCATCTGAGGCTCAGTCTGACCCTGTGCCCCTTGGGAGCCCTCAGCTAGACACCTCACAGCTGTGTCCTCTCAGAGTTGTTAAGTGGATTCAGAGTCTTCAGGGAGTGATAGTGATGGGAGCTGTCCTTGTAAGGAAGACTACACCACACTGCAGGCACCATGTTATTTTAAATGCAAGTCCATTCGTTGTACAATGACATAGTTCACATAGCCCACCCAAGAAGAAAACTAATGTTTGTGAACCCTACCTATGGGTCAGGTATGGGACACAGGTGAATGGTATCCAGTTTCTGCCCTCAGGGACCTGGAAGTCTGGGGACAGGGAGAACCCTACACACAAATCAGGTTCTGTGGTAGACATACGAGATTTCTTATGGCACAAAAACAGTGGGAGAATCAGTCTTGTTGGTGGAAAGGTGACACGGAGCCATGGAAAGCTGCAGAGAAGAAGTGAACATTTCAGATGGCCACAAAGAGAGAGCAGGAATTGTGTGTGTGTGTGTGTGTGTGTGTGTGTGTGTGTGTGTTTTAATAAAGAGAGAATAGTGAGAGAGAGAGACAAAGAGAATCATTTTTTATTGAGTTTTTCACATGGGTTTCATTGCTCTGACACTTAGTTGTGAACGTGGTACTGGGGTTTGAACTTGTGTACTTGCACATGCCGGGCAAGCACCGTAACCACTGAGCCACTGCTCTAGCCCCTTATATGTATGTTTTGCAAGATGGGCAGAAGAGCCAAGCCAAGGGCCAGCAAGAAGAGAAAAGGGCTGGTGGGAAGGAGTCAGTGGCCCAGGCCTTGGTGAGAGATGTGCTAGACTCAGACAAAATGTGGGATGCAGGCAGTAGGTCTTTGTAGATGAAGTATGGGACCATGACTGGTGGGCCTGGAAAGGCAATCTGGGGCTGAGTGTGAAGGATGCCCAAGATCACTGGGCATCTCCAAAAGCAGGGTCAGAAAGATCATCCTTCCTGCAGGGAGATTCAGGAGGGAAATCAGAGCAGAGACTGAGTTTGGAAAGGTGTGGGGTCTTGGCTTAGGAAATTGGAGGATGGCTTACCATTCTCAACCCTATATACCTTTTTAACTACCACTTTCAAGAATCTCCAGGGTCCAGCACAGCACCTAACCAGAGAAAGACTACTGGAGCAGAGAGAAATGATTAAAAAATAGAAGGCTCTGAATCCCTGGAAATTCTCTCTGGTATCTCGGGCTGGTGATTTGCTCTGACTCTCTAAGCAGCAAGCAAAGCTATTGCAGCCATCATTAGATGCACACACCAGGGAGGGATGCCTGTGTTCCCTCATCTCACCATCATATCATCACTGTGCAGGAGGCACAGCTACTGTTTCACTTTATGTACAATAAAACTGAGTCTCCAGAAGATGAGGTCGGGGACTGCCAGGGTTGCAGGTACTGAGAAGGTTGAGCCCAGTCATTTGGCTCCAGAGGCCTGCTCTTAACTACGAGCTGACAGGTTCAGAAAGGCTCAACAACTCTCCATGAGGACATAGTCAGAGAGGAGCCTGAACCTCCACCCAAGGGCCTACTCTCTACTGCACTGTGTCAGGTCTTTGCCTAAAGAGGAGAGAGAAGGGAGGCAAGAGTGAGAGTTTATGGAGCACTGTGCCCTGCAGGGATCCGCTGCATTCTCCTGCAAGGTCTCTACGCCCTGAGGGATTCAGGGACATGCTGGCTTGTCCATTCCACTCCTGACAGCCAGAGTGGGCCAGAAAGGAAGAAGGTTGCAGGAAGCTCCCCGACCCCTGGGCCTCAGCATTTGCCCAAGAAGCAGGGAAATGCCAAATGGATTTTAGTCTCCTTTGTAGAAACCATAGCCCCCATGCTTCCTTTCCATTTTAAGGGTAACACAAAAGAGAGGGAGAGTGAAACATGTCAATTACATTGAAGAGTCCTTTAACAGCCAGCTGAGGACCCTTGTCCTGATTTTGGCCCACTCACCCAGACTGGGCATTAACCACCCCTGATGCTCTGTGAATGTGTAAGTTTGGTTTGCTTTGAACTCATCTTCTGCTACAGGATCCTAGAATCAAGCCAATTAAATAGCACTACAACTGACTCATGTTTTGGCTGCCCTTTCTGATTTATAGCTGTCTTCACACACAGCTTCCTCTAACAGCACCACGTAACTATAAGGCATGTGCTCCCAGCACATTTTACCCAAGGTTCTCTGCCAAAGCCAGCCTGGCTATGAGAGGAGACAGCACAAGTCCCAGAAACAGTCCTTTCTCCAGTCCACCTGACCATGCTTCCAGGGCAAACAGTTTGCTGTGTGAACCTTCCTATGGAACCCAGCACAGTGTTTTAATAAGAGTTCAGTATCCATCAGTGATGGATATGTCCATCAACAGCTATGTCCGCCCTTCCCCCCCTCCACTGCCTCCAAAAATCCACAATGGGATGCTTGATCCAGGATCCTACAAACTCTGTGATCCTCATGGCCCAAAGCACCTGGGTGGGCAAAGCACATTCAACCTGTGAAAAGGTGCACAGTCCTGGAGGAGTTTGAATTTGGAGGAAAGAAAGCTACACCCCATCGGGCACATCTGCCTGCTCTCCAGTCTCCCAACTGGAAGGATGACAGCAGAGTACTGTGGCTACAAAGCCATTCCTGCCTTGGCTGCGAAAACCCCCTTCCCAGCCTTCATCTCTGCATTCATAAGGGAGAAACATTCCCAAATTCTGCCCTTTACATGCCACTGTGACCAGTTTTTCCAGACCTACAGATAACTACTCACTTTATATTCTTTAATTGCTTTGGTTATTTAAATCTACAAAAAAAGGAAAAGAAAGAAAACAAACAAAAATCTAACTGAAATGCAATCAATATCCTGTCTAGAAATAGAGGAATTTGTAGAAATTAAAGTAACAAAAGTACTGAATAATGCAGTTAATTCTGGTTCTGAGCTCTGGCACTTTCTCTACTGAGAGGGACATCACCAAGCTCTGTAGGGATATTCTAGGACTCAAGACATTGTAGGACTAAGCCACAGATTTCCCCAGGACAGAGCCATTTACACTGAAAGCCAGCAAGATGGAGGAAGTTTCTCCTGCAAGATTGTTACTCCAATGTGTTGTCCATGGACCACTGACAATCATGCCTGCCCCCAACACACTGTACCACACATTTATGAGATTCTTGGAGGTACCTGATGGAAGGCAGTGAGAAGGGGGCCCCAGTTACCCCCAAGGGCAGTTAGTTCTAGGGTGGCCTCCTTCATGCTAGCTCAGAATCTGGGGCTGCTGGGCACAAATGCAAGGATGGAAATCCAGAGAACCCACAAGGACTGGCCCTGGGCTACGGAACTTTACCTGGGTGGGCACAGTGCAGGACAGATGAGCAAGCTCCCCAATCCTGGCTGCAGCACGGGGGTCACTGGAGCTGATGAGAACTGGAGCACTAATTTCCATGGAATGCCTGTGGCTAGTAGCCTGCGAGGATTTGTGTGTCACACTGAGTGCAGTGAAGGAGTGGCGTTTCTTGGCATTCTTCTTGCCATCCACACGCCGCTGAAAGGCACTGACAGCCCCTGAGCTGCTTAGAGTAGGTCCTGGGGCCATGCTGGCCCCTGCGCCAGAATCAGAGAGCAAGGGTGTTTCACAGCAGGATGCAGTGGCAGCGGCAGCAGTGGGGCATGGCTTGTCCATCTCAATGAGCTGCTTGGCAGAGTCGTTAAGCTGAATAAGAAAAGGGAGAAGGGGGCTTTATTAAACAACCGTCACACGCCATGTCCAGCTTTTCTGCACACTCCCGGCTGCGCTCCCATTTACAAACTGACAATGTGTTCACAAAACATGGTCAAATCTTTCTCACAGCAGCTTTTGGCACAAGTGGTGCAAAAAAAAAAAACCAGAAAGAGAAAGAGACAGGAGTGACATCTGTGGGTAATTTATTTATTTTGCAGTACTGGGGGTCAAATTCAGGGGTTCAAGCATGCTAGGCAAGTATTCTACCTTTGAGTTACACCCTTAGTCCATGTTCGTAGGCTTTATGAAAAGGTTTCTAGAGCAGCTTAAAGGTCATGATAGTGGGTAGGTGGCTCTTGAGACAGCAGGTAGCAGAGTTTCCCAGGAGCCAGTCACCTTCCAACCTTTTCAATTGACATTTCCAGGGTACTACATGAAGCCCTGCAGAAAGCGAAGGACCAGAAGCCTCTGGAGAATTCCAGCCATTCACTTTCTAATGGTGGCTTGTTGTTTGCTCTGGTGAGGGTAAGCCATGGAAGCTTTTTCCAGGGATGGCCCCAACTTAGGCTGTCAAGATCCAGACACTGACCTGAGTTCTGACCTATGTGGATTCAGTGATCCATTTATCTTGAGCAATTAAGCAAAGACTCAAGACACCACTCCTTCTCCTACCTCCCGCCTGACCTATCACACATAGCTGGCAGTTTTTACAGTGGAGTTTGCCTTTGACAAAAGTCTGATTTGGAATGGCACATGTCTGGAAATGTGGGATAACAGTTGGAGGGCGTAAGTAGCCTGTAATAACTGGGAATGAATATTCCAGGTGGGGTAGGCCATGCCTGTCTCCCTGGGATGTGCCATCACCTACATGGCACCTGAGTGGGTCACATCAACACACTAGCTGGTGGCACTGTCAGCCACCAGCTGACACCAGCTGTGTGCGTATCTGGCAGAGCCTTGGGTTAGGTAATGAGATGAGTCAGTTTATTGGTATGGTTTGGTTAAGAGGCATCCGCCAAATGCTCCTTTGTTAACTCAGGAATGTGTGAGAGTTGTAACCTAATTAGTCCATCTCATCCTGAATGCACTACGTGAATAGAAACTGGAGGCAGGTGGGCATGGCTGGATGAGGTGAGTCCCTGGGGACGTGCCTTGGAAGGGTTCTCTTCCCTGGGCCCCTTTCACTCTCTCTGCTTCCCGGCTGTGGCAAGGTGAACTGTTTTCTCCACCACACCCTTCTGCATTGATGATCTTTACCTCAGGTCCAGAGCAAAGGAATCAACTGAGCATGGACTGAAACCTCTGAAACCATGAGCCAAAATAAAATTTTCCTCCTCAAAGTTGTTCTTGTTAGGCATTTTGGTCACAGCAGCAAAAACTAACACACTCACCATCTGCAAGCAATTGTGTCCCCTGACTCCTCCACCTGGAGGTTTCTTTTCAATCAAGATGCCTGACAGGGCCCTTTTCTTCTTAGTCTGTATTTGGCTCAGTCTAAGTTCATATCTAACAGAGGATTTGCTGTCACTTAAAAGAGTAAAGGATAGAGAACTATTCATTGTGAGTACAAGGTGGCCAGGAAGAGAACAGGATGCTAGAATCAGTTTGGGATTATCGCCACAAGACAGGTTAAGCAAATGCCACCATGCTAGGTAAATGATTATAAGATTCCATTCTTTCTCCTGCACTTTTTCAGACGTAGCAGAAGAGGCTAAGTAAATGCCAACTGGCCCTTTGAGTGACTGACCTCCAGGAACACTAGTTAAACATGAGGTAGCTCTGTCTGTTTCCCTGTGCTTTCCTTTTCACAGAACTTCAGGGCTGTTCTGGGCTCTAGCAGGGCTGGCACAGCTTGTCTGTCAGGATGACTATTTTGGGCTCAAGACCCACGTGTTTCCTGGGCAACATGGCTGTAGGTGCTACTATCGGCGCCCTGCATAGGCATATGAGCAGGCAGCTGGAAGACTTCATGGGGAAAACAGGGCCCAGCAGAGCCTGGAAAGATGCCTGAAATTCAGACAGGGAAAGAACGGCGATGAGTTAAGGAAATTCACAAAGTGGGGAAAGATCGAGCAGAAACTGGAGACCAGGGTGGACCCAGCAGCAGAACCACAGGTCACGGGGCAGGAGCCATGCCTACTCCTCTGGCCTACTAAGACAGGTGTGGCATCTCGTATATGTGGTACTTTCCTCTCTGCTAAGCCCTATGGGACAAGAGGCTGGATGGATCTCTATGCAGGGTCTCACTCCCTGGGAGCAGTTTGCTGTCAGACCTGGCCTAGGAAATCCCCTCAGTCCTGTGAGGCAGTGAAAAGAAGCACCAGGTCTCTCTTGGCAGGAACTACTCCCCTGGCAGCACCTTGGTAAGTTAAAACAGCTGAAGCTCTGCTCAATCAGCACCACAAAAAGGGATAGGTCTCCTCATAGTGGTCTGGTTCACTTGTACGGTCTCCCTGGCAGACACACACTTGTGCAGCCTAAGCTGGACATTCCTCCCACCATGAGACCAGTTCCAGCTCTGGGCTGGCCTCATTTCCATTACAAACACCTGTCTCTCAAAGGGAGGGGATGTCTCTCACTCCATGCTCAAAAAAAAAAAAAAAAAAATCCAGGATTATTTCCCTTGAAATGTTTCCTTCAACTAGGCCCAGCTGTTTTGCTCCACTTTCAGCTTGATTAGTTTGCTTCCTCAAAAGTGCTACTCAGCCAGGTGCACTAGCGCACATCTGTAATCCCAGTGACTTGGGAGGCCAAGGCAGGAGGATCACAAATTCATGCAACTTAATGAAGCCCTGTCTCAACATTTAAAAAAGGGCTGGACGTGGCATCTATTCCCTGCCACAACCCTGAGGACCTGAGGGTTGAATTCCTGGACTCAGAGTTCCAGCCCCTGTTCTACAGCGCCTGGAGGAAAAAGAGAGGCAGGAAGCATGATGCCTTCCACTATGGGCATCAGGACACGTCTAAAACCACCTCCATGTGTCTCTCTGGGACATCACTGTATAAAAACAGTGTCTACAACAATGTCAGAGGCTGGACCAATAGAATCGCCTTCTACCCCAGAGGAGCAGAACTAGTGTCTTGCTTAGCTCTCCTGTGACTCTGTGAGATTGGTATTTAAAAGGCCCACTTTCACATGGATATACCAGAATTTGTTTGCCATTAAAAATAAAGCTACTATGGGGGCTGGAGCGGTGGGTCAGTGGTTATGGCGCTTTCCCTGCATGAGCAAGTACTTGTGTCGTGTTCAAACCTCAGCGCCACGTACACAATGAAGTCTCAGAACAACGAAAGCCACATGAAAAACCAAGTAAAACTGTTTCTCTCTTTCTCTCTCCCCCCTCACTGTTCCTCTCTCTTTAAAATAAATAAATAAAACTACTATGAATTATAAAAACGACAACAATAACAAAAAAAAAATCCTCCATTTTCAAAATTAGGTGATCCAGGCACCATGGTATACACACATCCAGGATATACAGGGCTGCTATGTGAATGATGGCATGAATTTCCAGATTATCTATTGTCATTGATGACCACCGTAACCAACAGCACCACTTGGCAGTGCCATATGTCACCTCACAAATAAGCACATTGCACCTCCTCCATGATGGAGAGATAGGGGGCAAGGCAAAAGTGAGAGCAAATAAATCTCCATTACAGGTAGGTGGTTTCAAGATCCCAGAGGACAAATAACACCTTCTTCCTCCAAGTAATGAGCTCTTAACATTTCATCTGCAGTGTTGGCATTCCTGGACATCCCTGCAGTAGGCTTGTGAGCTCCCACGAAGAACTCTCCGGATAGAGAGAAGCACTTTGGTTGCAACCTATTTACTCAACTTATTTCTGTTACAAGAGGCTTCTTGTTGGAGCCCCGCTGCTTCTTGGGGCTTCTTCTTTCCTGCCAGTGTCCTTAATCAGACAGTCTAGAATAGATTGATTAGGGGGTTCTCAGCATACATCATATTTCCCTCCACACATGAGACTAATGGACAATGAACCTGGGGCTTGCTGGACTCAGACAAGCACAGTGCCTGTAGTTGCTCTGTGGACCCTGCAGAATCTGAGACTGTGGCAGCTGCTCTGTGGCAAGGTCCCAGGGCTGAAAACTCATGATCCAGGACAGGTGACACTGTCTTCTTCACAAATTTCCATTATCACATTGAAAATATGGACCTACACTTGGTGGTCCTGGTGCTGTCCCCACCAGAAGGCCCTCTTGCTGGCCACACACATCCTCCTGGGCCTACAGGTGCAGGATACCCTCATCTACTAGCACCTGCCCATGGCAGCAGCTCCTGAGTCAGCTCTGTTAGGAGCAGCTATGATTTTCCACTTTGTCACATTCCAAATTGGCACAGAATCATACCCTTGACAGGTCTGCACTCTCCAGGGAAACCCAATGGTTCTTCTTCCTCAGCAGGGCAGCACCAGTCCTGCTTCACCAGGCAGAGGGCATACTGCTCACTGACCCAAGTGTCTTGAGGGAAGGGAAGCAGTGAATATCAGAGGAGGCTTCCCTCTCTCCTCCCCACACAGCCAGAATGTTCAAATGTTCTGTGCTAGCTACCAACTGCTGACTTTGAGGAGAAGGTGTGGGAGGTACATGATGTCTCCTGAGATTCCATCAGAGGAAGCTTCCTTCCCGACCAACATGCTAATTTGGAAATGAAAGGGCTCCACTACTCAATTCACATGTTAGTCACCTAACATACTTGTCTGATGGGCACCTCCAGCCCACAGACTTGTACACACTCATATATAGCTCATGCAGCCCATTAACCCACTGTTGATTTTTGTCTTTTTGTGGAAATAGAAGACATTTTCAATTTTCATACAAGGTGACATTAAAATGATAGCAAGGGTACATGCTAAGAGTATTGATGAGTTTATTCACTTTTTATAAGGATACTAGCACCAGGACAAGAGGGTACCCTTCACAGGGCCTGCTCCTTCTCACTCTGTGGGTATCCTTGGTAGGGTCCAGCCCTCACATGAATGGTCCTGGGAACAGTGGGTCAAATGGAGGTAGGGAAGTTAGCTCAAGTAGATGCTACAATATAAACAACGGGACCATGATGGTCTGGTCAACTGCTATGGTGTGAATGTGCTCAAATGTACATGTGTTGGACCTTAATTCCCAAATTCATATACTGATGGTATCTGGATGTGTGGAAAGTAATTAAGAGTAGAAGACCTCATGAAGATAGGGCTCCTATTATGCCATTAGTGGCTTTTTAAGAAGAGAAGAGAGGCCCAAGGTGGCACACTTTCTCTGTCTCTGGCAGCACAATGCCCTTGCCAGATGCTGAGCAGATGTTGGCACCATGCTCTTGGACTTCCCAGCATCCAGAATCAAGAGCCAAATAAATTTCTGTCCTTTATAAATTATCCAGTCTCAAATACTTTATTATATCAACTAAAAATGGAGGACTCAACTGTGAGCTCTGATTCTGTGTTGCTGCCCTCTTGGCTTAAAAATAGCCTCCCCATGACTTCATCTCACCAACTTGATCAATTTAGATGCGGTATTCTTCTACAACCACTCTTCTTTTTTAATCACAGAGTCATCTAGAGCCAGAGTTTCCTCTACCCATTGTTCAAATAGTTCCACGGAGTTGCCACACATTCCAGGTATATCCAAATGCAAAGGACAGGTGAAACAGAACTCTCACTGGCAGGCCTATGGTGAGCCTGAGGCCAGCCTGGCATTTTGGCACCTGGTCCAGGATAGTGTTAGAGCACTGTTACCCATAAAACACTGTATCTGATGAGAGTACTTTAAACTGAATGAATGCAGAAATAACTAATAGGAAACAAATGTGACATAAGAGAACAGTGGGGTGTGAGGTACCCAGCAGCTCACAAGCAAGATAACAGGGGCAGAGAGGTCCATACTCAGGACCCTCTGTCCTAACCCAGGACACAAGAAGTATTCTACTGTGTGGAGGGACAGGGCTTGTGACCCTGATCTTTGGAAGAAAATGAGTCCTGAGACCCACACTTCATGGAATTCCAGGAAGCCATGATGCATGGTGGAGAGCAGGTGCTCATGGTTTAACATACGCCATAAAGGACTCTTCTGGGCTTACTTGTCAGACAATAAATAGGGCCAGTCTCCAGGTCCTCACTCAGGCTCCAAAGGCTTGATTCAACCCACTGTGGGCAAAAATAATTGGAAAAAAATTTTGTCTGTACATACACAGACTTTTTTCTTGTCATTTCTCCCTAAATAATACAGCGTAACAACTATTCACATAGCATTTACATTATGTTGGTTATTATAAGAAATCTAGAGGTGAATAAAAGTATGCAGGAGGATATGCATAGGTTATATGCAAACAGTACGTTTTATACAAAGGACTTGAACATCTGCAGATTTTGGTTATCCATGAGGGTCCTTCAACTCCCTCAAATAGTGAAGGCTGACTGTATTCATAAAAAATGCATTCCTTGATCTCCGTATATATGCCAGCTATTTCCAAGTCACCAATGAGACCCTGATCTGGTGTCATGGTGATGTCAGTCCATAAGGCCATGGATACTAAAG
Source organism: Aplodontia rufa (assembly GCA_004027875.1). Lineage (NCBI taxonomy): Eukaryota > Metazoa > Chordata > Mammalia > Rodentia > Aplodontiidae > Aplodontia > Aplodontia rufa. The sequence goes on from PVKS010003815.1 coordinate 76,240, forward strand.
GATGAAGCATCTAGCACATCTCAACTCAGGTGTAGATGCTGGGATGCTACAGCAAACAAACCCCTGCTCTAAATCAGTTCTGATGTCAGTGTGCCTCAAAGTACCTGGGATCTTTTCAAGCATGTGGACTCTGCCTCAGTAGATTTAGGAAGGCACTGAGTTCTTGCATTTCTACATAATCCCAGGAGGCAATGTGCTGCTTCTTCTTGGCAGACTGCATTCCAGCAGCAAGCTTCTAGAAGGAGGCCTGCACCAAGGACAGCTGCATGTTCTCAATCTATCATTTGGAATCTGCCTTTATCTGCTGCTCCAAACCTGTGGCTCTATACAGTCTAGGTCACTTTCCTGATATTTGTCTGATTATTCCTTAGAGCCTCACAAACTTAGGAGCAGATAAACAATGACCTGAAACTTTTGTCAGGAAAAATTTCAGGAGCCCACTGTGTCATAGGCAGCCAAGCTGTACTTTGATTGGTCTTCTTGGTATTCAAATACTTCATTCTTAACCAGATTAAGCCACCAGCAGGGGTGTTGGAAAGGGAAAGATTCCCTCCAGATGCTGGCTTCCCTCACCCTGCTATACCTAATATTTACATGTGGAATATACCTATAGGTCCTTTGAGGGAAAAACTACCAAAAACAGGAGCTCTTAGGCATTGAGTGAGCTAGTCAGAAGCAGGTGGCCTGGTGACAAGTCCTGGCCAGGGACACCTGAGATCCACCTTCATCACGTGGCTGCTCACCTGACTCTTATCACCATATTGTAATAGCAATATGGTCAATTTACAGATCTGGAAATTGAGGCTCAGAGAGGTTGCATGACTTGTTCTGAACAAGTGGCATGATCACCATTGCTCATGTCATTTCTGCTGCACTTCATGGGATTCCCTTGGGATGCATATAATGTATGCAAAGGAATGCCTGTCCAGTCTTGCTCTACCTTTAGGTTAAAAAGAATTAATATGTTCCTAGAGGTATACGTACACCCTTAGTGATTTCAAGAATTTGGGTTCATTTTAGAAATTCAAGTGTGGATCTTTAAGTATCAACCTTGTTGCTGTTAAGCTTGACATCAAAATTATATCAGGCCAATTCTCATATCTGAGGACACCAGCTATGGCTACAGAGTGGGAGGGCAATTCTTCTCCTTTCCCTTAATTTCCAAGAAGTGGTGGCCTCACAGGCCTGGTAACAACACCAAGCTTTTATTTACCGTAGATGCTGAAATTGAGTCATTTATAATACAGGCTGAGCATGCCTGGATATGAAGTCTTGGTTATCAAGCATCTTAGATATCAGATTTTCAGATTAGGGATGCTCACCCAGCAAAGTCTATGTAAATATTCCAAAATCTGAAAAACTTTGAAATTTAAAATGTTTCTAGACCTCAGCATTTTGGATAAGGGATTCTCAACCTGTATCACCACTCTGAAATAACTCTTCTCCATTCATTCAAGGAACAGTTCTTTTGTGCACCTGCCATGAGAGTGGCTTCCACCCTGGACAGGAGACCATCCTTAGAATTACGAGTTGTAAAAAGAGTAAGCCATTCCAGAAGTAGTGCAGGGGTGTGATGGAGACCCACTTGAGGGGCAACTAACCCCATCCAAGTATGACAGGCATCCTGACTACTGGTCTTCCCTGCATGACCCACATATCCCACCATCAGGTGGCAGCTATGCTCCCCATCCCAAAATGGCTGTATATGCACAGGTCAGGCTGTGGTGACACTCCAAAGGGGTCAGTGAACTAATTGTTCAGATTACTGAAGTATTAAACAAGACAGATCCAGCAGTGAAGATAAAGGCTGGTCTGCACTGTCTAGCACAGGCAATTGCCTAACTGCATATAAAGGCTGAGAATAGGCAAGGGTTTTGGAAGAGATGATGCCTGAAAATTATAGGAGGGAGAGGGAATTGTTCTCAGTGCAGCCTCCTCTTATCATAGGCTAGAGAATTCCCAGCCTGGAAGGCAGATTGCACTGTTCCACCAGCTGCTAGAAGCACAAGGCTTGCCTTGCTCACCTCTAGGTGTTGAGCTCTCTCAGGGCACTAGGCTGATCCAAGCCTCACTAGGGATTGCTTTGCCCAATCTGCCCACTCACCACTTATCACTCAGATCACAGTGACATTCACATGGCACATTGCCCTGTTGCTGCCCTGAAGTCACCTACCTAGGAACTGAGGGAGCCCTTGCAACACCCTATGACATAGCAGGTGGGTGAGTCTATAAGCCTCACTGTGAGCCCTATTCCCACCACTGCACACAGGGCCATTCCAGCCATTCCTCAGTACCAAAGCTCAGTGAACAGTCCTTCTGCTGCCTGAAACAAACATCAACACACCCTTACTCAGCTATGGTTCAAAGTTGTGTATCATCAAGCTCCACCTTCTTTGTATTCAGCCTCTTGATACTGAATGATGTTACTTTCCTGTTCAGCAATCTTACTGTCATGTCAGCTCAACAGCAAAGCCCACGGAAAGGAAGACTCCAGAAGAAGTCTTGATATAAATTAAACTAAAAAAACAGAAAACTTCCCCCATGTGCTAAGAATGTGTATTAGTCCTAGGAGCTCCAAAAGGGCCTGATTTATGTCCTATCAGAGGGACCCGTTATTGAAAGTTTCCAGACTAGTGTAAGACCCTGTTATAATCCTGCCTGAAAATGAATTTAAAAGGAGATAAAAATGGAAGCTTCTCATCCAAGAAGAGCTAAATGAAGGATATTTTCCCCAAGAATGCTGAGGAAAGTCTCTCTGCTGACAGTGGGGAGTCATTAGACTATGCCAGTCTGAAAAAGAGAGTCAGACTGGTTGGGTGTGGTGGTACATGCCTGTAATCCCAGCGATTCAGGAGGCTGAGGCAAGAGGATTACAAATTCAAAGCCAGCCTCGGCAATTTAGTGAGGCCCTAAGCAACTTAGTGAGTCCCTGTCTCTAAATAAAAAATAAAAAGGGCTGGGAATGTGGCTCAGTGGTTAAGCGCTCTTGGGTTCCATGCCTGGTACAAAGGAAAAAAAAAGATATAGTCAGTTTGAGGCAGAATGAGGGAAGTCATGTAAGAGATAAGGCTGCCACAGAATTCAGGCAGGGACAGGTGGCAGCTCCATCAGACGCATACCCAGGGCCAGACCACTCCCACCAGTAAAACATTTTTGAGCATGTGCCTCCAAAAATTACATAGATTTTCTAGTATACCAAATGTTATTTACATTATAGACATAGAATGTATATATTTTGGTTATGTTTATCTGGTATACTAAATACACACATACAAGATGGAGTTTGTATATGAGGTGCCCTCCAAAAGCTCCTGCGTGAGTGCAGGAATATTCAGAGATGACATGATTGAATTGTGAGAGCTGTAGCCTAATCAGTCCAATTAGTCCATCCTAGCCTGAATGGACTGGTGGGAACCGTACGCAGGTGAGGCATGGCTGGAGGAGGTGGGTCACTGGGGATGTGGCCTGAAAGGGTTCATCTTCCCTGTAGCCCTTCCCTCTCTGCTTCCTGGCTGCCATGAGGTGACAGCTTCCCTCTGCCACATCCTTGGCTGTGATATTCTGCCTTACTTTGGGCCATGTAATGGAGTAATGGAGTCAGTCAACCATGGACTGAAACCATAAGCTAAAACAAACAAACTTTTTCTTCTCTAAGTTGTTCTTGTCAGTATTTTGTTCACAGCAAGACAAAGATGCCTAATAATACATACATGTGTATGTGTATATAAAAGTCTATAGTATATTATATATTTATAGTGCCAAAACATGTTTACATTATAGACACAGGAAAAACAGAAACTAAAACTAATAAGTTAAAAAGTTTTAAATAATAAATCTGAATAGATATTCTAATGCTTTCTCTCTATAAACCCCACTTTGGCTTAGAACAGTGGTTTCCAAGCTATAATTTATTGGGTCCTGATCAGCATTTTAAAGATCTGAAATGGAGTAAAAGTGAAAACATTAGAATGCGTCCCATGTGGCAGGGATAAAAGTAGTCTCAATAAACATTTGTTTAGTTTCCTTGGTTGGGGGTATAAAATGTTACTTCTCATTGTGAGTCACAATCCATCTGATGACTGAAAGCCATCATCATGGGGGGGCAGACGAAGAGAGCCATTAGAAGTAAGTAGCCCTCCTCTTCTCCTCTTCACAGGAAGAGAATCTCTGATGTAGCCAGAAGCAGGGCTCTGGCCCACCATGTGCCCCTCTTAGCTGAAGGTTCAGGGGGCCCTTGCTAGGACCATAAAAGGACACTCCCAGGGTGGCTCATGCTCACAGATGCTGCATGCCTGGTAAGGGATGGAGCATTTGTGCATCTGTAGCAGTAAATCTACTCCCAAGGTCTGTGAGGGGGATCTGAGCTTATACTGGGCCTGTATGGCCACAAGACTAAGGGACAATGACTGCTTGGCCATGGTTTACAGAACAGCAGTCAGACTATCACTGAATCATTCTGCTATTGCAGCCTTGACCTAATCTGTGACTTCATCACCGCTTGAATTTAAAATCATCTTTATTACTTAGAGTGCCTGCAGATGACAAGCTTACTCTCTTTCCTTCCCTTCTTTCTTTCTGTCTCTCTTTCTGCCTATCTGACATCCTGAGTCAACCACTGAATCAACAAAGTAATCAAGATCTCAGAGCTGATCATTAAATTAAGAGAATCAGAGCCTGTTTCATCCTTTCTCAATCATCTCATTTTATAGATGCTTAAAGAGCTTAGTACCGAGCACATAGTAGGTGCTCAGTAAATACCTATTCAATGTATGAATGCAGTGAACATTTGCATGTGTGTGCAGGAATATCTGTTTATTGAGTATATTCTAAATACTGTGCTCAGCACTTCTCACCCTTTTTCCAGAGCTGTAAATAACATCTCACTTTGCAAATATGGGACCAGCAGCCAGAAGCAGGTATGCTGTCAGACTAGAGAGGGTCTGGTGGATACTGGTGGGTCTGAGCCCATGACCTTCACTGCATCTGCTCAGAGTACCTACTGTCAGTTAAGAGTTGTGTTCCAGGGAACAGGCAACAGGTGAAGTTTTCTGCAGAAAGAGCTTTCCTTAGGGATGTATTCCGTGGTCACATGGGCATTTATATGTATTTATAATGTAACTAATTCATTAATACAGACTGAAGGGATGCTGTATTTGAGAAGGTTGGGTGAAATATGAAAGACATCTACTTTCACAGAGAGAGGCCAAGAGTGACATGAGTATTTCAAGGAAGTAGAGAGGCACAGACAGGAACTGGCTAACATGCACATGATGTGTGCACTGGCATCTAAAGTAAACAGCCTTAGGATGTGAGGGCTGATCAGGAGTCCAGATGGCCATGTAGCCTCTATTGACTCCTGAAATTGGGCTGATAAGTTCCTTGCAGTTGGAGAACGAAAATCTCAGGGTCCTCAAGGAGTCCTGGGTCAGCATGGCAGCAGTGGAATGGGATGGGAAGGGTTTGTGTTCAGAGGGACAGGTCAGCAGGGAGGAGAGACCCCATAAATCATATGAGGTTAGTTATTCAGGAGGAGGAGAATGGATTCTGCTTATCAAGCAAGCATGTATTAAATACCTACTGGATGCCAGTAGCTCTGCTTGGTACTATAGGGACATCCGTGGGAAAAAAAATCCGATAAAATGCCTGATTTGATGTAGACCACCAGTAAGAAGCAAATAGGCATTTCACTGTATAGAGTACATTGAATTGTAAGAAGTATATGGAAGAAAAAGAATGAAGGGAGTACAGCCTGGGTGGGGCAGGCTGCAGATTAAACAGGGAGGTAAGGTGAGGGAGGGAGCCTGTCAGAGATGGGGAGGTGGGTGCTGCATGAACAAAGGCCCTGTGGTAGCAGTGTGGCTGGAGCATCTAAGGAGGAACAAGAATGCCAGGGCAGCTGCAGTAGTCATGTGGGCATAAATGAGGTCAGTGTAGCTGGTCAGGTAGGGATAGGGCTTTGAGGCCTCTAGGAAGTCAGTTTCCCTAAGAGAGATGGGGGGGTATGGGCAGATAGTAGAACATGACAAGATTCCCCAACTACTGTGCTCAGGAAAGATTGTAGGGGTGAGGTATTCAAAAGCCATTGCAATAATGTCATTGGGAAATGCTCACAATTTAATGAGAAAAGTAAGATAGAAATACCAATACAGCACAATCCCAAATTTCCCTAAATATATGTAAATTTATACATAGAAAAGAATAAAGGAAATAAAACAAAAATGCTGACAACATTTCACTTCATTCTTTTCCTACATGTATATTCATATTTACTGGTAGGATTATGAGTGATTTTAATTTTCTACTTTACACTTTTCTGAATTTCCCTATTTTGAACAATAGCCAGGTATTACATTTATAATCAGGAAAAGTTATTAAAAAGAAAATGAAACAAAAGGGTGGATTAGGCTGGGCTATGTATAGGCCTATAGGGAGACTTCCAGAGCTGTGGCAATAACATTCCCCCAACCCTTTGGTACTAAATCGGAAGTGCCATAAAAGTCTTTGTTTTTCCTCAGTGATGTAAGAATGAAGGCATTTTTAAAGAGCATAGGTAAGGTGTCCCAAAGGTTCCCACTTCCTCAGCTGGTTTGGTTTTGAGCCCCAGGTGACAGTCACCAGCTGGGCAGGAACACAGACTTCCCAGTCAAACTCCTATGGAGGCTTATGAATTGTCAGGGAGCTTCGCTAGCATCATGCCCCCAGATCTGAGAAGGTGGTAAAGGATAACCAAGCCAAAAATCAACTAGGAATTAAAGTGGAGGCTCAGAGAGGTGAGCGGAAGGATCTGGACAGGTTGCCCATGGCCGAATGCCAGTGTTGTAAATGAAGTTGATTGGGGCAGTTTAGGGCTGCATGTGCCTCACGAGGGTGGAAGAAGGAAATAGCTGCTGACCCTACACACATGTGCCCTTCCCATCGCTACCTGTCCATGGGGTAAAGCTCTTCTGGTCACAGAATTTTCTAGCTGTTCATAACAGACAGGAAAGGAGCAAGACACACTGGCACCCAGCCAGCACTCTGCCATTCTTGCTCATCTGCCGCCTGCCTTCCTCTGCTGTTTTCTTGCCATGTTTTAAAGCAAATCACGGAAACCATATGATTCCACCTGTAAGGGCTCACTCACTCAATGTGCACCTCTAACAGGTGGCCAAATCCACATCACCTGTAGCAACTGGGGAAGAAGCTGAGAGCCTTTGGGGACACTTACTCTTCCTGTCTCCAGCTCTGACTCAGGCAAGAGGGCTGGCAAAAAGCCTTGTCCCTCTCTGGGGTGGGAGCGTCCCTGGGTCTATGCTTGCAGAGTGAGAACTAGCAAGTTCCTCTGCTTTCAGGTCTGATCAACATTATTCTCTGAGTTTTATCCAGTACAAAGCTCACACTTGAGTTTCCATCTCTCAGAGACCCATCTCATGTCTCAGATCCAAGAACATAGTATGACAAATAGCTATGACTAAAACTGTAATGATCATCTAATACATTTTCCCGACAGTTACATGCTGAAGAACAAGTGAACACATCAACTGGGTTGCAAATTTAGCAATAAGGAATATAAATGAGCAGAATTTTTACTATATAACCATCTTCTTTTAAATACAAAAAGGTTTTACAGGCCTATAAAGATGACCTCCCAGGTTTATTATTCTGTCCCTGACCTCAACCTGTCTCAGCTTAGGGCTCAGCCACTTGCTCCTGATGCATAGAGTAACACTGCACCTGAACACCTGGTTGCACTCTGAGGCTCAGGCTCCACCTGGTCCCTGGGATACAGATATGGGAGCACTGTGGGGACCATTCACCCACCTCCCCACACTAAAGCACTGAGTTCTGCCCGGACATATCCCTTTCCTGAAAGTTCAGACTGTTTCAGATACTCCCTTGACCATCGTTGGTGGAACCTCTAAAGTGACCAGTTTAGTCTCCTTTACACTGAATGAAATTTTAAATCTAATCCAAAGTGTATTTATTTATTTATGCTACTGGGGATTGAACCCAGGGGCATTTTACCTCTGAGCCACATCCACAGCATTTGTACTTTTTAAATTAACAGACAGGGTCTTGCTAAGTTGCTTAATGGCTAGGGCTGGCTTTGAGCTTTCTAATCCTCCTGCTTCAGCCTCCCGAGCTGCTAGGATTATAGTGTGGACCACTGTTCCCCGGCTGAAATAGTTTCTTTTAAAAGGACTGAATTTCTCCTTTTCTAATAATTCATAGTGTAGCCTGAAAAACAACACTCTAGCACTGAAGTGCAATTTTGCAACAAAACTTGGGAGGCTTCTTACTATTCTTTGAGTGACACAGTGAGGTGACAAAGGACATGATAAGTTATCAGAATGATCATTTTTAACACAAAGTTTTCTCACTGTGCTAGACGTTGTCTGGGCACTTTGCCTACCTCACTAATTGAATCTTCCTCACAAGATTCTATGAAGTCAGTGAGGTTATTACCCCCATCACACAGATGAGGAAACTGAGGAATGGGGACATTAAATGATGCACCCAGAGTCTGGTGAGTTACAGCTGGATTGGAGCCTGGGCATCTCTCTGTTCTACCACCCCCACATTAAGGCAGGGAGGGGCTTGGCTTATTAAAGGGACAGAACAAGGAGTAGGGCAGTGAGTAGGGCCTGGATGTGCTGGGACAGGCAGGGGGAGGACTATGGTCTGAATTAACTCTGTAGAGGTGGTTCTGTGGCTATATGAAAATGGACCTTGGGGAGGTGAGATGGGCAGAGGTGAGTTGGGAGCCTATAGGGCTGGGCTGTCCTAACACCATCTGCCCCCATCACAAGGTCCCAACACCCAGAGTGTTTCCTATGACCATGACTTAAAAACTGTTTTGTTTTTTAAAGAGAGAGGAACAATGAGAGAGAGAGAGAGAGGGAGAGAATCAATTTTATTTAGTTTTTCATGTGGCCTTACTTGCTCCAACACTTCGCTGTGTACATGGTGCTGGGGTTCAAACATGCACCCTCACGCATGCCAGCCAAGCGCCATAATCCCTGAGCCACCGTTCCAGCCCCGACTAAAAACTTTTAATCCAGAAGGTTCTCATCACATTCACTTTATTGCTTCCAAAGCTCACCTGAGCATGGGTGGGAATGGGCTCAGAGATGATGAGGGCATGGTTATAAGATCAAGGATTCTAAAGAAAGGGGCCTAGACCCAGACCAACAATCAAAACTCAGAGCAAGCACTGAAGTCATCAGTAACTTGTGAGACCCATAAAATCTGCCTCTTACTGTCTCTAACACCACCACATTTCCTCAACGCCAGTCGGCTCAATCACCCTGGCCTCTGCAGTACCTCAGATTGCCTGCAACCTGCCCTCTCCACTCACCTCCTTCCCCATAGACCCCATCCTTAAAGGGCTTCTGAGCACTCTCACTGAAACTATGACTCCTGCCTCTTCAGCATCCCACAATCCTTTCCCAGCTTTATATTTCTCCACAGAGAACATGATAAACTCCAAACTTTCTAAGCCTCTCTGTTTGTCTCCTCCCACCAGAATGCAGGTTGCAAGATGATTCTCTCATTTTTTTTCCCATGGCTGTATCGCTGAGGCCTGGTACCTAGCAGGTGCTCAAGATATGAAAGAAAAACTGAATGAATAGTGACTCCCTGGTGACCTGAAAGGAACAGTGTGGAGGGTATTTCACACTCTTTCTTTGCATACTGAGCCACCAACAGAAACCTAAGGCACACAGAGCAACCAGACCTCCCACCTGATGACAGTGGCTATGGCAAAGGGCATATTTCTGTGTTTCCCACTTGAAATCAGGATGAATGCACTCCTTGAGACTCGAGGGAGGAAAGGGGCAGCACTTGTGGATGAGTTAGTGACCACTGGGAAGCCTCTAGACTCTCATCCAAATGTTTCCCAGAGAGTGGACCCAGCCTTGCTAGGTGAGAAGGGTAATGTAGGAGCAGGAGTCAAGAAGGACAAATTGCTAAAAACAAGACATCTGAAAAATGCAGTGATCAACCAAACCTTGGCCTTTGCTTCTTCACAGAAAGAGAGTTCTCAATAGCTTCAAATAGAGCTCTAAATTGCTTTCACTTTGAGGAATTTGAAAAACAAATAGCAAAAGAAGGTGGCTTTTAGTTCCTGCAGTGGGCTGAGCAGGAACAAGATGGAGCCAGAATTAGCTGCCTTTTCTTATTTTGCAATAACTGGTTGAATTGAGGAGGTCATACAAAGTCTCTCCAAATGCACATGCATGGTAAATGTGCCCCTGCCACTGGCAACCTGCTAACTCTTGTTTCTAAACAGGAAGTGTTAACAAAGTTAAACACAAAAAGAAACATAGAGGTGAAGCATTTTCCCAACTGGCCTGGAGTGTTAATTTTGTGCATAATCTCTTGCCTTTTATTACAATGAGTGGTGAGGCGGTGACTTCAAACTGCAGGTCAGAGTTTCTTACAGAGGCTTGTTCTACTCTGGAGATGCCCCAGGCCCCCCCAGTGACTCCAGATGGATGTGTTTGTTTCCAGCTGCAATATCAGAAACACCATTCCTTTTGCACCTCGGCTGTCACCTTGTAGGCACCCAAAGTCGAATCTCTCCATGGCTAATCATGCTCTTTTCACCTCCACATCTGAATAACTGCTATGGATGACAAGGCCTGGCTGAGGAGCACTAGCCTCAGAAGTGAGTCTTTTCTGGGTGGGTAGCACCAACTCTACAGCTAGGGTCACCCATGGGGCTATGCGGAATCTGACAAGTCACCCCTACCACAACTTCTCTATTTTCAAATATTTCATTAATTAATTTTTAAAAAATTTATTTTTATTTTTTTTTAAGAAAGAAAGAAGGACAGCGAGAGAGGGAGAGAGAGACAGAGAGAATCAATTTTTATTGAGTTTTTCAATGGCTTTCATTGCTCTGACACTTAGTTGTGTTTGTGGGTGCTGGGGTTTGAACCCGTCTACTTGCGCATGCCAGGCAAGCACCATAACCATGGAGCCACCGCTCCAGCCCTAATTTTTTATTTTTGAAACAGCATCTTACTATGTTGCCCAGGCTAGTCTTGAACTTCTGGGCTCAAGTGATCCTCTTGCCTCACCCTCCAGAGTAGCTGGAACTACAGGCAACTGGCCCCAACTCTTTCAAATGCAGATTTGCTACAATATGAATGGACTTAGAGGATATCATGCAAAGTGAAATAAGCCACACTGGAGAGAAAAAGAGTAAATGATTTCACCTATATATGGATTTTTTAGAAAAGTTAAATATCAGGCTGGAGCAGTGGCTCAGAGGTTGGAACACTTGCTTGGCATGCATAAGGACTAGGATTCAAACCCCAGCACCACACACACAACTAAGTGTTGGAGAAACAAAGGCCAGATTAAAAAATAAATACAATTGATTCTTTCTCTCTTACTCTCTCCCTCTTAAAAAATAAAGTCAAATATTTAGATATAGAGAATATTAATAGTGGTTACCAGGGCATGGGGCAGATGAGGAAATGGGAAGATGCAGGTCAAAGGACAAAAAGTAGCAGAAATGCAGGATGAACAAGTCAAAAGAGCTAAGGTCCAACATAAGGACTACAAGTAATAACAGTGAACAGGGTATTATATTTGAGATGTTTGTTACTTGAGTAGCTACATGAGTACTTGCTTTTGCCACAAAGGGAAAATGAGTAATTATGTGGGTTGATGAATATGCTAATTTGTTCTACTATAGTACCCATCTCACTGTATTTATGGATCTTGTAACATGTTGTATACCTTAAATATACACAGTGACATTTTGCTTTTTAAAAGAGTGGATGGGTCCCTCTTCCCTTGGGCCCATTACCAGACCAGTTCTCCAAGGTAGTCATTTTCCTAACACTCTGGAAGGAAGCCAGCAAGGTCCTGGGGAATGCAGTTCCACTGTTAACCCATGGACAGGCAGATAGGCAATGGGAGGAGATTGTGAAGGTCAGCTGGATAGGATTCCTGTCCCCACTGCAAAGTGCTTCTTCACTAGGATTCCTGATAGGAGGAACATTCAGACAGATTATGGCAGGAACCACTTATTAGCTGTGGGTCCTGAGTGGGGCTGGCCCTTTGGCCCTGTTCTGGCTTCTCACCAGAACAGGAGCACATTCCCCCAGGGATACTCTCAGATTAGATGGCAGGTAGAGAACTTCTGCAGACACGGCAGGGCCTGGCATTCAAGAGAGGGTCCCAAGGAGGATGCCCTGAGTTGTTCAGCAGGCAGGATTAGACAAGCAGTTAGGGGTTATAGGAGACTATTTCAAAGTCATGTGGTCAAGGAACATAGCTGGAAGAGGAAAGTTTATGTGTTAAATGTGGAAATTCAGGAGGATGAGGACTGAGGAAAGGCCACTGGGCTGGGGGCTAGGAGGTAGCAAGGGCAAGGTGAGGTGGACCAGACAAGTACTGCTCAGGTAGAGTGTGTGGACCAGGGGCCTCTGCTGCCTCAGGCTCTCTGAGCTGGGACTGGAGCTTTGCAGGTGACTCTGATGCTCAAGGAAATGTGCAAGTCCTTGTCCTGGACTCTTCAGATAAAAAAAGGTCAAAGTGAAAAGACCAGACAAGAATTGGATCTTCCAGAGAGAAGCTGGGTCAAGGTTCTATGTCTATAGTCATGGTAGAAGGTGAGGCTGACAGGAGCAGGTGGTTCAAGATGCCTGTGGAGCACAAGTCTCAGACTCTCTGTCCCCTGAATGGTGAGATGTATGGACCATGGATGAGGCAGGGAAACAGTGCAGTCAACAAGGAACCAGTTGAGAGAGTTTGAGTCAAAAAATCCCATCATTTCCTACTTGGTTTATGTTGTTGAATTATTGTTGTCTCTGTGAGTGACACATCATGGTAAAGAAGAAAAACAGCTAGAGCCTAAGGTACCAACAGTCAGACACGAGGCAGGCATGTTGCTGTTTCCCACAGCCCTTCTGCACGCTCAGCTGCCCCTGGTCCAAACTGGATGCAACTCTCACAGGCTTTCTCTCACTTTCTTCTAGATTGAAAACAAAGCCCTGCTCTATGCAAGCACAGAATTCCGAACTGGCTGACAGACTGCATAGAGGATGACATTCCTTCTCAACCACTGTGGCTCACAACTGTTGCTTACAACATTCCAATCACTCTCCTCATTACCTAAACAATCAGCAAACAGAAACCAGGAATACTGGGCTATTCCTGTGCAAACTTCTCTCTGACCCAGACTGAGCATGCTTATTACATGCTAAGAACCAGTGCCTGTCCTGCCAATGACTGAGGCTCCTGAATTAGTATCTGTTTTGTGCAGCCCTGAGTTCCCAGGAGGAGCTGACATTGTGTCTTGTCTGTCCATGTGCAAGGTAAGGGGTCCCAGTGTGCAGGGACAGCCTGGCTAAGGTGGGTGTGGTAACATCAAACCTCATGAACTGTGGCATAAAGCTCCATTTGCCCCTTGGTCCCACCAATATTTAGAGTGGGTCTGTGCCCTCCCATGGTTGTGGTTAGGGCTACTCTTTGTCCCCACAGAAATTACTGCGGAGGCTGGTGGTTAAGGACAGAGAGTTTCACAGGAGGGTCTCAGAATTTCCTGGGCAGCTTATTCAGGTAAATGTAGGAGAATCTTGTTTCATAATGTTTGAGGAAAAGAGGAAGAAGTGGGGAAAGATAAGTTGGAAAAATAGATTAGAACCACACTGCAGAGAGCCTTGCATGCCAAGATGCCAAAGACTTTATTCTGTAAACAAGGAGATAATTGCAAAGACTTTTAACAAATATCTACTGGCATCCACATGCCTACCAGGTCCTCAATGGGCTCTTAAGACCTGTGTGCCAGGTGGGCAGGTGGGCAAGGGAAGCTCCTTGCTGAGTACACTGCAGGTCACTGGCAGGAAAACATGTGGGACAGCAAAAAGAACAGCCAAGTCTAGAACCAGACTGCCTGTGTGCCAACCCATCCCTGCCAGGCATCAGCTGTGGAGCCTGGCAACCTTGTCTGCTCTCTATAAAGTGGGGACACTCATTGTTTTCAGATGTCCACGTTGTTGGGAAGATGGGAAGATTAAAATAAGAACTACTGGGAAGTTCTTGGTGTTCAGTCTGCGTTAGCTCAAATAATTCTTTCTTTTTTTTTTTTTTTTTGCTTAAGAGAGAGGGACAGCGAAAGAGAGACTCAATTTAATTTAGTTTTTCATCTGGTTTTCATTGCTCTGACACTTTGCTGTGTATGTGGTGCTAAGGGTTCAAACCTGCGTCCTTGTGCATGCCAGGCAAGCGCCATAACTACTGAGCCACTGCTCCAGCTCTGTAAAAGTAATTCTTAAGGGATGACCCCAGTGATTAATGGATGAAAGCATGTTAATTTGGAACCTCTCAGTTTCTTGTCTCTTCTGTAGCCAGGAAATGCTTGATTTCTGGTGGTAGGAGAGTTGCAGAGCAGGGACCATCTGAAACACCAGTGTGCCATGGGCTCAAGTCACCTTCACTGAGAGACTACTACCCAATAGTACAGAGCATGGGGAGGGTGTTTAAGGTGGCCAGCAATGTTTCCTTCGGGCCTGTTTGCAGTGTCAAAAGAAATGTTGCCTCAGATATAGATTTGTCTCCCCTGGGGGTGGAAGACAAAGAGCAGCAGGACTTGGGAGAGTCTCCAGAAAATGGGTGCCAGAGCAAGTGTCAGAGAGAATGAGGAAGGCTGTATGGGCTCCATCCTCATTGCTCCAGGATGAGGAGACTATGGCCAGACCTGGAATAGACCTCTCTGAGCTATCCAAGTCCATCCTCTTGAGGCGATGCGCATGGAAGCTCCATGTGGCAGCTATGTGACCTTAGTGCTGATGGAGGGACTCCAGGGTCAGGGTCCATGATCTGCTAAGGCAAACAACACAGCAACACAGGAGTGAGTGAGCGTGTGAGCTTACCTCCACGTACAGCAGGGGGAAGATCCCAATTTTGTCTCCCAGCATGCCTTCTGCCCAGTTGTCATCCACTCTTCGGATCACGGTCAAAACTTCATCCTGAGGTTTCCGGAGCCCAACAGGAACACACACACCAAAAAGGTTAAAAAGAGACTGGTTAGTATAGCTGAGGCCAACAAAAGATCCTGAGAAGGGTGCATTGTCCATTCAGTCACTGGTGCGTGAAACAGGCAACCTTCCATTCCACCCACCGCTCTTCTCTCACTCTCTCTCTGATGCTATGAATTATAGCTGCAAAAATCACTAAATGGAAAAGCGTACCATTTTACATATAGTTAGCATTTTAAAACACATGATTCTATTATTTATTTAATGAAATGAAAATATTTTGAATAAAAATAAATTCAGCTAAGCATAAAATGTTTTAAGTTTCTGGCTTCATCAAAGAACAAAAAGAAAAATAACCCAATCCAACTACATTTATTTAGAGTCGTGAGTGCATAAAGCTTTGAATAATCCTCTTAAATTCTTTGGCATATCAGACAATATCAAGTATAAATGCACAAAGTGGAAACAGATGGAAGGAGATGGGGAGAGGCAGGAGGAGGAAGGAAGAGGAGCTTTCAGGGGAGCCAAGATTGGGAGACAGGCTATTGGTAAGGAAGGACATAATCCTGTCACAGGTGCCAGGAGCCCCAGAGACAAAGGGCAGGGTGTGTAGGGTGAAAGAAAGGCCTGAGTAGAGATGGGGACTAACAAGGGAAAGTGACCGGAGGAGCCCTGGAGAAACAGCTGCAGCAAATTCCAGGACAGCAGAGTCCACAGGGATGCAATGGGCTCATAAGAGGGTCTCTTGACTGCCCACTCCAGGCACCCTCCTAGAACTACCTTTCCTTTAGCAACTAGCATGCAATGTGGAATCCTGCACCCCAGGCTTGTGTGCCTAAATTTTCCCATTAAAACCTCCCTGACCCTTTTCCTGGAGCATCTGTAAGGAGACCAGCTAGCTCATCTGGCACTCTAATGTGCTAGGAGCTGATGATCCCGGGCAACCTAAGGGAATAGCTGTCATTAGATCTGAAGGTGCCATCTGCCTTCCAATAGAGCCTCTGTACTGTCACTCGAAGAAGTAAGTGAGACTTATATTTGTGTATGAGGGAAGCTGCCACACTGGGAGATGAGGGGCTACACTATTTCGGGTATTCATCAAAGGTGAGGGAGGACAATCTGATGGGAGCTGGTCACACCTACAGAGAACTCTGAGGGAGAAGCATGGTTAGGGTTCCGCACTGAGAACATCCTCCCAGGTCTCGTCCTAACCTCTCTCTTGGGTGAGGACAGGGTAGAATGTGGGGGCAACAAGAGTTGCAACCTCACTTTCTCTGTCTTCATCCCCTGCTGCCAGCTTCTTTAGATGCCAAACCACAAGATAATCTGTGACTTTATTTATTTATTTTGGTACCAAGGACTGAAACTAGGGATGGATAACCACTGAGCTACATCCCCAGCCGTATATATATGTATAGCTCTCTATATATGTATGCGTGTTTTATTTTGAGACAGGTCTCCCTGAGTTGCTTAGGAGGTCTTACTAAGCTTCTGAGGCTGGCTTTGACTTGCAATCCTCCTGCCTCAGCCTCCTAATCTACTGGGCTTATACACACACCTGGTGATCTGTGTTAGAATTCACTATGCCCCACATAACATTTAACTTAGTGATGGACTGGACCAATGACAGTGGTCCCATATGATTATAATGAAGCTGAAAACTTCTATCACCTTAAGACTTTGTAGCTGTCATAGCACTGCAGCATATTACATTACTCACGTGTTGGTGGTAAGGTTGGTGTAGACATATACTGCACTACCAATCATATAAAAAGTACAGCACATGCAATTGTGTACAGTATATAATACTTGACAATGATAAAAAAGACTATATTACTTATTTGTGTATTTACTATATTATGCTTTATGATCACTAATTTAGAGTGCACTCCTGCTTATTGAAAAGAAAGTTTACTGTAAACAGGATGCCATGCTACACTGGCAGCTTCCTCTTACTTCTTGTGTTTACTGCATCTCTTGAGTGCACCATTTTCTCTTGTGCTTGATTTAAACTCAGGTTGTCATCTTGGATCTCATTGAACAGGCTATGCCTCATACCTGGCTTTGCCATCCAGGTTTGTGTAAGTTCCCTCTATGATGTCCACACAATGATGAAACTGCCTAGTGGCACATTTATATATTGTTCATTGTATCCTTGACTTTGAATGTCATGTGGCTGTACCTCATTTTTCAAGTTTATTTCATAGGCCAGAAATATGCAATAGGCCTTCAAGGGAATCAAGTTCCTTCATACAGGTGAGGCAGGCAGTTCTCAGACTCCATGATGGTGTTTTGTGGGGCTTTCTTCCAGGAGCTGCTCAACCCTGAGTGTGCCAACTAGGGCCAAGAATGGAGGACTGATGAGAGGGGACATGCACTCAGAGGAAAAAGACACCAGATTAATTTTGGTAAATAAATAAATAAAAGATCCATACCATTATCTAATGCTATCCTAGAAATCAGAGCCAAAGAAATGAAAGAAAATAAAGTACAAATTATAAATATTGGAAAGATGGGTATATAATTTTCTATCTAGAAAAACAGAGTAGAAACTAAAAATTAGAATAAGAATTCAAGAAATGCTGCCAATTTCAAAGTAAATTCATAAACATCTTTTGCTTTCCCATATACCAGCAATAATCAGGTGATTAACATTGGCTAGCCACTAAAAAAATAGTTCTGCAAATATGCCAAAATCAATTTCATAAGGACTAATGACATGTTTTTAAAAACTTGAATATCTAAGAAGAAAATATGAATAGATGTTTAATCTTGAGCTGGGGAAGGTATCTTGAAGTATGATAACAAATATTTGGCTGAAGAAAAACTAAATCCTGTATGTTAAAAATAATGTACACAAAACAAAAGTCAAATAAACTAGAAAAATATTTGCAGGATATAAGGATAATGGCTTCCTATCCTAGCTATCAAGAGACTTTAAATGACAGTGAGGAAAAAAGACAAACACTTTAGAAGAAAAACAGGCCAAGGGCAAAAATCTGGGAACTCAGAAAAGAAGAAAAGCATATTGCCATTAAACATATTTTTAAAATATGATACCTGACTGAAAATCAAAGAAATATAATTTTAAATGTGAAGATTCTCTCTTTTTTTTTTCTTCTTTGTTCTTTTTGCCCATCAAATTAGCATGGATGAATATGAAAATGACTCACTGAGGTGGCCAGTAGGCAGGGAACAGGTGCTCCCATTTTGGGTGGGGATGTAAATATAGGGCAGAGTTTGTCAATTCCTATCAACATCAAAGCCCTGGAAGCCTGAAATATCCTTTGACCTGAACATGTCATGTCCTTTCCTAAGAAATTCCAGTGTGCAGACAGACTTAGCTCTGAGGATGCACATTTCAGTGTTGGTTAAACTAGAGAAAAACTCAAGTCCAATGCACAGCAAACATATGCCTACACCTTTCAAAAATAAATCGTACCAACTCAACACCCTATTCTGTCCCTTGTTTTTTCAGCTTAATTTGGTCTGAGGATTGTTCAATGACTGTGCATATAATCACATTCTATTATACTAATGTACCAGAATTTATTAAGTGGACTTGGTAGGTATTTTTAAATGAAAAAGTAAGATTCAACCCCATTTGCATAGTATCCATTAAGTGAACATATCATTATCTGTTTTAAAAATATGACTCTATTTTTGGGGAAATTTAAAAAATATATATACATTTAGAAACACTGCGATAATGTATATGCCAAAATTTGTACAGTGGATAACCTTAAGAAAAGGAAAGGGTAGTCAGTTTTAATTATTGTGTCCTTTTCTATTTTCAAAATATTTTATAATGAATATCTATCTGTTTTTTAATTGATTGTCTCAGAAACCAGAAAACAAATACAGGAGGAAAACAAAAGGCATAAGAATATTTCTGGATGAGGGACTGGAGCAGTGGCTCAGCGGTTTTGGCGCTTGCCTGGCAAGCACAAGGACCCAGGTTCAAACCCCAGCAGCATGTACACAACTAAGTGTTATGTTGGAGCAACTAAGGCCATGTGAAAAACTAAATAAAGTTGTTTCTCTCTTTCTCTGTCTCTCTCACTGTCCCTCTCTCTTAAAAAAAAAAAAAAAAGAATATTTCTGGATGATACTGTATGTTCACTTAATTGAAATCTTCAAGATAGTTGAAAAATCAAATATCAAAAGTTTATTTTGGCCTATAATTCTAGCTACTTGGGAGGCCAGAGAAGGAGACTCTCAAGCTTGAAGCTGGTCTGGGACTTTTAGCAAGGCCCTACCTCAAAATAAAAATTTTAAAGGGATGGGGGATGGGGTATACCATGAGCTATATGCTCATGGTAGATCACTTACTTAACATCCTAGGTTTGATACCCAATACTGCAAAATAAATAAAGAAATGGTTTATTTTGCTTGTGTAAAGAAAAAACTGATTTGCACGCAAAATGACAGGTATATCATGTGAAGTGTCAGGTCCCTGGGTTCCTCAGTATTATCACTGACAGGGACAACTGATACAAATAAAAATATTCAGTCTGATGTAATTATATATTCCTGCAGTTAGGCTAAAAATTAAGTGATATAAATGCTCCTTGATAAGATAGATGAAACACTGATTATCATGATCTGGTTGTAACACACACAACATTCAATCAAAAAAGTTAAAATAGTATGACTCCCATTTTCCAATCTAGCACCTACAAAGTGGCTCCATCTTTACAACATGTAGAAAAGCTGAGCAAACTGAAAAAATAACTATGCTTCTCAGATCTGTGAGAGAACTGAGGTCACAGGAAACCTCTGCCTCCAAAACTATAGCATCAACAGGTAAATACAGAGAATCACAAACTTTCCAGAGCAGAAACCCAGGAGCATCACCTCAGGAACCAGTGCCAGGTAGAAACCTGACCTGTAAGTGAGAAGTCAGCATGGACAAGTCAGAGAGAAAAAACTCCAGAAGACTCAGTCATAGGAGCCTACACCCTTTGCAACCTGTACGTCCAGGTCTACCAGATTCTTATGGTAAATGTTGGAGAAAAATGCCTTCTTGCTTCCAGCAGCAAGTAGGAAGAGCTATTTAAAAATATGTCAGTGCATGATTTTCTTCCTTACAAGGTCTGCCCTGGGGAAACAAGGTTACCAGATCCTAACCTGTTGGAGTTTAATCAGAGTCTAACCTATCTGGGTGAAGACAGTACTCAACTCCAGCCCCCTCCAAATACCCTGGCCCAACTAATGGGCAAGAGCACAGGGACTTAGAAGCAAGGTGAAGATCACAGCCCAGAGTCACTGGCTCACAAAAGCTGAGAGCTAATCACAGGACTATAGAACACTCACAACACCTGTGCTACACACCTATCCACCCATATCACCAAAGCCTATTTACAGTTATTATTTTTAATCAGTACAATATGTCTGGCTATCAAGACATACTAAAAGGCAAAAAACATGGTTTGAAAACGAATACGCACCAGATCCAGATTCAGATATGGCAACTAATGGTGGAATTAACAGATTGTGCATTTAAAACAATTGCAAGTAAGATTCTATGGGCTCTCATGGATAAAGTAGACAGCCTGCAAGAACAGAAGAACAGATGGGCAATATAAACAAAGAGATAGATATTCTAAGAACCATAAAAGAAATGCCAGTGATCAAAAACACTGTAACAGAAATAAAGACTGCCTTGATGGACCTGTGAAGAGACAGGACATGATTCCTTATGAGGAAAGAATCTCTGAGCTTGAGCATATCACGACAAAATTCTCCCAAACAGAAAAACAAAGGAAAAAACAATGAAAATAAAAACACAACATAATATCCAAGAACATATCCATAATGAAAATACCATACCAAGAAAGAAACAAACTGGAAAAGTATTGAAATAATGATGATTGAGAATTTCTCCACATTAATGCCACATATCAAATCAATATCTAGCAAGTTCAGAGAACACCAAACAGGTTAAATGTCGGAAAAACTACATCTACACATAACATTCTCAAGCTACAGAAAAATGAAAGATAAAGAAAAATCTGGAAAGAAAGCAGAAGGAAAAAGAGAAGCTTAGCTGCAGAAAAAATAAGGAAAATAATAAGAATGACTTTTGACTTCTTAAAACTGGGGCTGGAACAGTGGCTCAACAGCAGAGTGGGTTTGCCTAGCATGCCCAAGGACCCAGCTTTGAACCCTAGCACTGCATACACAGCTGAGTGTCAGAAAAATGAAACCTAGGGGCTGGAGCGGTGGCTCGGTGGCTTCACCGCTTGCCTGGCAAGCACGAGGACCCAGGTTCAAACCCCAGCACCACGTACACAATTGAGTGTTGGAGCAACGAAGGCCATGTGAAAAACTAAATAAAGTTATTTCTCTTTCTCTGTCTCTCTCACTGTCCCTCTCTCTTTCAAAAAACAAAAAAAGAAAAAGAAAAGAAAAATGAAACCGAGGTGAAAAAATAAATAAAATCTATTCTCTCTCTCTCTTTAAAAAATAAAAGAGAAAGACAGACACAGAGAGACAGAGAGCGAGAAACAGAGAGAGAGACTATGTAATCAAGAAAAAAGTAGAGTGAAACAAACGCATTCTGAGAAAAAACTCTACCAACCTAAAATCCTACATCCTCCAAAAATTATCCTTCAAAAGTAAAGAAGAAATAAAAATTTCTCAAACAAACAAAATTTGGTAAAATTTGTACTTTCTTGCCACTGCATTACAAGGAATAGATATTCTTTAGAAAGAAGGGAAATAATATGGGTCAGAAATTCAGCTCTATATAAATAAAGTGCCTAAGTACCTGAGAGGAGGAACAAATGACAGTAAAATGTAGTGCTGGAGTTTGAACCCAGGGGCTCAAGCATGCTACATAAGAGCTCTACCACTGAGCTCAGACCAACTTTTCTTGTTCTTAATTGATCTCACAAATAAGAATTTGACCAAAATAACAGAAACAATGAATTTGATTATGCTTGCTTATGTGTGTAAGTGTAGACATATGCATATGTATATGCCTATGCATATGCCTACAGATTAGGGAAATGACAGCAACGACATAAGGCCTGGAAGCAAAAAGTAAAGATTATTTTATTATCATAAGGTATTCACACTATCCATGAAGCAGTGCAGGGTTACTTGAAAATGGACTTAGATTAATTGTAACTGTATACTACAAATTCCAGGACAACAACTAAAAGGAGTACTAAGAAGAGCTAAAAAAAAGAGAAAACATGAAATTATAAAAAATGTTCACTCAAAACCACAAAAGACAGAAAAAAGACTAGAATAGAAGATAAAAAGGAGCAAAACCAAAGGGCAGCAAAGATAAAATAAATATAATGGAATTTAATCCAAATCTATAACTAATCACCTGGAATTTCTGTGATAAAATATACAAGTAAAAAGAGATTATCTGAGTGGGTGAGAAAACAAGACCCAACTGTATGTCAGCTACAAGAAAAATACTTTAAATGTACACACACAAATATTTTAAAAGTAAGTGGATGGAGCCTGGAACACTGCTCAGCGGTTTCAGCACTTGCCTCAAATGTGCAGGGATGCAGGTTTGAATCCCAGCATCATGTACACAGCAAGGTGCCAGAGCACTGAAAGCCAAATGAAAAACTAAGAAATTGATTCTCTTCTTTTTCTCTCTCTCCCTGTCCTTCTCTCTTTAAAATAAAAAAAGTAAGTGGATGAATATACCACATTTGCACTAATCAAAAGGTAGTTATAATTATTTTAGACAGAGAGAGTTATGGGGGATAAAGGGGGCATTACGTAATGACAAAGGAGTCAATTCTCCAAAAAGACATAACAAAGTGTCAAAAGACATGAGGCAAAAACTGATGGAACTGCAAAGAGAAATAGATGAATCCATTGTTATAGCTGTAGACTTTAACACTCCTGTGTCAGAAATGAACAGATCCAGCAGGAAGAAAATCAGTAAGGACATAGTTGATTTCAACAGAACCATTGATCAACTAAATATAATTGACATCCACAGAATACTTCATCTAGCCAACAGTGTATTGCATTCTTTTCAGGCTTATAGGGCGCATTCACCAAAATAATGACAATTACAGCCATAAAATACATCTTGACAAATTTAAAAGAATTCAAATTATATAGTCTTCTCTCAGACCACATGGAATTAAACTACAAATTGGTAATAAAAAGATATCTAGAAAATCCCAAAATATCTGGAAATTTAACAATATATTTCTAAATAATATGGGTCAAAAAATAAATTTCAAGAGAAATTTCAAAATGTTTTGAACTCAATAAATTAAAACATAATATACCAAAATTTGCAGGATGCAGTGAAAACAATGAGTAGAGGAAAATTTATAGCACTGAATACATGCATCAGAAAAGAAAAAAGATCTAAAATTATTAATCTCAGTTTCCACTTTAGGACACTAGAAGAAAAACAACAAATTAAATCCAAGCTAAACAAAAGAAAATGCACACTAAAAATTAGGACAGAAATCAATGAAATTTAAAACACGAAATCAACAGAGAAGATCAATGAAATTAAAAGTGGATTCTTTGAAAAGATCAATAAAATCTATAAGCTTTCAGCTAG